>JABUQX010074073.1:17500-38937 GCA_015478945.1 Trachelipus rathkii | reverse complement strand
GCAATGCGCGACTAGTCAAGATTGCGTAGAAGGGCGGCTTGTGCTGGAGATATGCTGTGGTGGTCGAGCAGTGTGTAGGAAGTAGGGCGTGTGATGAATAATACAGTGTGGGGTAAATTGAACCTGTTTACGGAGAGTTGTGTCTGGTGTAACGTGCGAAGAAAGCTATTTGTATTATGATCTCTATAATCTTTTTTAAGTTATTATTGGTGTTTGTTTGCAGCGTAGTAGAAATGTGTGATCTCGGGAGCGTGTCTCATTTGTTATCCCCATGCACGTGTGGTGACCTTGAAGTGGTTCGCAGGACTCCATTGCGTCATCTTGTAGCCGATTGCCCCTCGTTATGAAATGTTGGGGCATGATAGTCCGGTATTTGTTTTAGGCGCCAAAAATTGTTTCCGTGTGGCCCTTGACCTATTTTTGGTTGCTCTTTGCGCTTTTGAGTGTGCCCGTTGACTCCTTTTTTCTGACTTGCCTTTTTTATGGTGCCGTGGTGACCCGTTTTTTGGAGAACTGCCAATTTTTCGGGCAGTGTTCGGACGCCGTTTTGTATAATACACGGGTCAGATTTTGGCGCACCCGTAGTTCGGGTTCCTGGCCAACCCTTGAAGAAGAGGTTGCGCCAACGTGCGGGCGCAACCGGGTTATTACGTGTCACCGTCTAATCTGTTTTCGACCAACCTTTGGTGCGGGCGTTCATTGGTCAAGTGTTTGGGGCCCACGCCAATTTCTTGGGCAATCCTCAGATTTTTTCGAGAACCAACCCTTGGTCTTCCTGGTCAATTTTGGGCCCACCTGAAGTTTTTGCCAAGCGCCTTAAATGTTTGGTCAATGCCTTTGTGTTCCTCAGGGTTGGCAATATTTTGGTTAATCTCTCTTGTGTAATTCTAGCGGTACAAATTTTCACACGACACCTAACCAACAACACACACAACACCAGAACCAAACACACACAGATTTACTTACACACGCAGAGTTTATCTTACACCACACACAGATTATACTTAGCAGCAACCCAGATTTACTTCGGAGCTTCACACAGGCAGATGTTACTTACACTACACAACAGCCATTTACTTACAACACACAAGAATTTCTTACACCACACAATACACACAGGCGTTCAACACACAACACACACACCCACACACACACGTATCTACATTCACGTAGACTACCTCCCCATAGATACCTTACACGTTCATTACACTTAATACACACGCGTACAAACACACGACTGCAACCTTAGTCTTCCATGGCACTTTGGCCAACCTAATTTTCTTTTGGGGCCATGCCTATCCTTTTCGGCGACCCTATTTTTGTCGAAACCAACCTCTTTGGTGCTTGCCAGGGGAAAATTTATGGAGAAACCAAATTTTTCGTTCAACCCTTTTGTATTCCAGGGTACAATTTTTGACATTGTATCTTTTTTCGACCATTTTTTTTTTTTTTTTGGTTTTTTTTTTTGTCTTGTAGCTTGTTTTGATAACCTCAGATTTATTATGGTCAACTTTAAATGGTTCCATCACCGGTAAGGAGTATCTAGTTGATCGTTCTATTAGTGTTCTAATGAGTATTGAGATGTGCCAGGTGAAGTGCACAGTGAAGTGCCGAATGGAGTGTGGCCAAGTGAGCTGACACACTAGTGCGAAGTGAGTGGCGACATCGAGGTGCCACTGAGGTGGCTCACATACGTGCCAAGAGGTGCCACTTTTTTTCGAACAAGCTTTTTCTAGCCTCCCCCTGCAAGCCTGAGAATAGGTGAACCTAAATATGGGGTGTCTACCCGCTAAGGCTGTTATATGGTATAGGATCGATTGGTCTATACTTAGCAAGTGGCTAGGATGCTTCCATTACTATGATGTTAGTCCTTTTTCGTATCACTTATCAGCCTAGTCAATATAGTATATATATAATATATATATATATAATATTATATATATCTATCTAACTATTATCTATATATATATGCTATATAGTATAATATATATCTATATCTTATATATAGTATTACTATAGTGCGCAGCAACAGCTACACACATATGCATAACACATGACAGTAACTTGATACTACACAGTTCGACTATGAAGGCTTATACTCACATCTATGAGACGGTACAGAGCACTTACATCTCCATGAAGACACTGTCACTAACATCATTAGCACTCGTATCACTCACACGTTTCACTCTCTAGGGTTACAGACTTTCGTACTTACACATACAGTACGACAGCTGTCGATGCCACTCATAGGTATTACGAGGGTAGCGCATGTATGCTCACGTGTAAACTGGTAGCTTTGCCATATAACATCTGTAGAACACACACAGAAATGAGTCACTCTACACTGTTACAACTGCACAGTCACTCGATATTTTGAGTAGCTCGTAACTTGCTTGCGTCAAACTTTGATGAGCCTGTTCAGCGATTGATGCGCTCGCGGTTGATGGCGCCTTATCACTTTTCTGGATCGATGCCGGCAGCCATTGATGGCACTTTTCTAACTCTTTTCTAGCCTTTTGCTGGACCCTTCCGATCAATAGAACGAGGCTAATTGTGAGTGTCGTTCCTCGCTCTAGGTATAAGCTGGAATATTATTCGGCAGCGGAAGCGGAGCATCGGCCTTCATAGGGGCGCACGGCGTTCTACAGGGAAGCGGTCTGGCGCGTTCTCCGGCTGTTGCCGCGGCAGTCACGTCTGTGCGTCCCGGCAGGCTGCTAATATTTATGCGTACGCCGCGCCGGCCGTTTGCGGTGGGCGCCTGTTAGCAGCATTTGAGGGGTTTCGTCCTGGCGCGAGATGGAAAGAATATGACTATACTGATGAGTCATCATTTGTTTTTATTTCAGTAATTAAAGAAGTGTTTAGTTAAAGACAATTGTTCGTCGGATACGGCTGTACGAAACGTGTTGAACGTCATTTGCACAGAGCCTTCTTTATGTGTTAACTCATATTTCATAGGTTGCTAATACAAATGTGACAGACTTTCAAAAATTCTGTTCAAATATCTATGAGGTCATTCATTTTACTCTCAGTACTTAAAGCATGTTAGTTACATTAAACGACAAATTGCTTTTACAGCCTTAAATACAGTAATAGTAACAATGAAGTGAGGTGTTACATAGCCAGCAAGGGGCTTAGTATCGCTTGGTTGTATTACGACCTGCTTGTTACTGGCTTTAAGACGTCATATGTGTTTAACCTGCTTTAGACTCATATAAATTTATTTGGGAACGTAGTTGGGGACATTCCTGGAGAGGCGTAATGGAGTCAGGTGAATAGTTCAAAATGAGGGGTGACATTAATTCGAGGACGATAGGGAGTTAGTATGCCTTTTGTTTATCTCTTTGACTGCTTCTAAGGTCATATGTGTTTACTGCTTAACATCCTATATTGTATTAACATTACCTACCTTAAAGCAAGGTGAAATCAGTAGAATAAGTAAGAGGTGTTACAAGACTAGCAACAAGGGGTTTTCAGTATGCTTTTGCGTTTTACTGGCTTTGACTGCTTTAGAACCTCAGTATGTTTTAGCTCTGCTTACTCATGATTTTTTATGTAACATTACCATACTTACAAGCGAGTAAAAATCAGTAGAATCAAGTAGAGGTGTTTACATGAGCAACAAGGGGATTAGTAATACTTTCTGTTTTACTGCTTTTAGAGCTGGCTTAACTCATGCTGTTTACTGCTTGTACTGCTTTAACTCGAATGTTTTAACTGCTTTAAACTCATATGCTTTACTGCTTCAAGCTCATATGTTTTTGGAGATTGTGTTTTTTTTGTTTAATACTTTTTAATGTATTTTTAAGCACTTATTTTTATATTTACAGATTTATTTTTATTATTTTGATTTTATTTTTATTATTATTATATTGACTTCTTATTATTACAATTTATTTTATTGTTATTGTGTGTCATTATATACTAGTTTTCTTATTTCCTGTCATCTTGCGTATTATTTCTTCTTATTCTTAACAGATTAATTTCTCTTCTTTTTATTATTCCCTTATTATTTAACCTTAGTGTTAGTTTACTTCATGCCTATTGTTAGTATCATTTAACACAGACACACGCCCACACACACACCACCACACACCACACACTTGCACGCACACACACACCTAACCTACACCCACACTTACATAGACATACACCTACACCACACACACAGCACACAACACATCACTACACACACTTTTTACACTCGCATAACCCACTTGTTTAAGACATATCAATAAGTTGTCTTTTGTATGAACCTAACGATATTTTTAAGATTAATTTTTTTACTGTTTAAAATGAAGAACGATATTTCAAAAGAAATTTTTTAAGGGTTTTAGAAAGTTTGTACCCAAAATTTTTATTCATTATTATAATTATGCTTGAACAAGAGAATTATGTTTAACTGGTAATACTTTTGTTTGTAAATTTTGATAACGTGCCAAGTTTTAAAAATAATTTTTACTAAGAATTTTAGTGAAAGTTTTATTAAAAAATCCATATATTTTACCGGTACCTTTAAAGCATAAATCAGTATAATCAGTAAGGCAACGCCCCTCAGAACCCCTCTTCACCAAGCCCATGCTACGGTTTGAGTTCTATTGAGCGGTCGCTTTACATCCCCTTTGAGTCATGAAAAGTATGAAAATAGTACAAAATTAGTTCTTCTGTTACCATAACATGTATTTTATTACAATCATTCTATGGTTTTTATTTAAAAATAACAAATTGTTCACTACATTTACTATGATTCGCATTTATT
The DNA here is from genome assembly GCA_015478945.1 of Trachelipus rathkii. Lineage (NCBI taxonomy): Eukaryota > Metazoa > Arthropoda > Malacostraca > Isopoda > Trachelipodidae > Trachelipus > Trachelipus rathkii. The sequence goes on along the minus strand of JABUQX010074073.1, from coordinate 34,175 downwards.
CATCAGAAATATTTAAAGTTTTTTTAAATAATTCGGATTTTCTTTTATTATTAATAGTCTATGTACATTGAAATCCAGAACAGCGAGAAAACACTAACCAACCGGCACTCCTTACAGATACAAACTGACCTCTTTTGGTAAAATGTGTTGAAATAACCCTCAGGGCTAAAATTTAGGGATAAACCTTTTGTATCCGGTGGCGATCTTAGGCCAATTTCCAGTCAAATATAATATTTACATAACTGGACCTTTTTCTGTAAAATGGTGGTGCAATAACTACGTTAGGCTTAAATTTAGGCATTAATTTAGGATAAGCCTTTTTGTAGTCGGGCTAATCTTAGCGCTAATACGAGAGTCAAAAAGGTAATTTCCCAGGTATAGAGAACAAGAATCATGGTTTATTTAATTTTTATAATACTATTTCAAACTGAAAACATGCTATTAAGTATGAACTCAAACACTCTAGGATACTTTTCCTAGTACTTGTGATTGGTCGGCAGTATCTTATCCTTCATTATGACCTCGTATGTGATTGGTCGAGATTATTTTTAATCGTGCTTTTTGGGGGTTTTAAGTGTGTTAACAAACATGCTTTTATTCATATCCTGGAGCCTTACCTGTTGATTGGATGCAAGAATTAACTTTGTTCTTTAGACTGTGGCTATTTGAGCCCGTGTGGTGTTTATTACTCTTTTAGACCCAAAATCCCATTTTAAAAATCATAGCGTCATTTTAGCTGTTAGCGGGTGCTAACAAGTTATCTGATTTGGTATTAAAATGTTTTAATTTTTGACTAAGTGTATATCATTTTACTACATACAATTACATTGAACGGAATGAATTATTATTTCACTAGAAATAGATAATAATTATTCCTAATTGTTGTCAGATCCCGGTGAAGCAAAAACGCAAGAGCGCCCGCAAGCGCGACCGGTCGGAAAGCCGCATGAGACTGAGGGCGTTTACTTACTACTCAGATCGCCGAAAAATATGGGGCGGTTGTATTTCAGAAGTGGTTAGGACCGCACTCTAGAAGGATGATATCTTTCTGGACACCGTCCATTCAGTCATGTTAATAATTGTTTGTGTACTGGTCAGGGAGGTAATAGTTTACGAAGACCTTTATAACATATGTTCAATCGCGTTAGTTTATTTAAAATCCTGATATATCTGTGTTTATTAAAACCATGTGAGATTTCTGGCTGGTTTAGCGAATGCATACCAACAGCTGATATACGAAGGCTTAACCTTGAACTTACATACTTCGATGTAATCTTTGAAGTAATCAATTCTATGATACCAATACTGGAAGTCCATAATAAGAAAAGCTAAGGAAATTGGTACCAAGGCAGGGAAGTTTTATCATCGGCATGTATATTTAGACTGAGATTGTATTATGTAATAAATTGAGAATAAACAACTTTTCATAACTTATACATAGAGAAGATTAAAGACTCGTAAAGACCATAAGCCTAAAAGGGAGGATAAAGGATAACTTCTTTACATTAACTCTACGCTCTATGTAGGTGTAGCTTTAAGGCATATAAAACTTGTTTTACACTCCTTAAAGTAATAAGATCTTAAAGGAATACCACAAAGAGAAACATGGACAGCGTCACACCCGGCCTATTTGTTCTATTTCCCTTAAGGAATTATAACTTTAGGATAAATAAAACAACCTGCTTTTCTACAAACAAACTGTTTTTCTACAAAACTAAATGTTTTTCAAGAAACTTTATTAGTGAAATGGTAATTTCTATAAATAAACTTAAAAATGTTCAAGAAAGAAATAAAATGGACGACACATAATATAGGAAACGGAATATTTGAAAATACAAAATGATGTAATGAAAGTTTACAACGGGCATATCATACAAGAAAATATTTTGCGACCGCGGTAGTAATTATTAGCCGTGCGCGTTTCAATGGCGGCTGTTCCGCACCGGGTGCGCGCTTGCGGCGCTCTTGCGTTTGTGCTTCACTGTGACTCTACTATAAGAATCTAGTCGGACTTAATTATTACTGGGTATTCTCGTGAAATAATAATTAATTGCCCTCAAATGTAAGTATTTTATAAGTATAAATATACGACTTAGTAACAAATAAAACCTTTTAAATACAAATCATAACTTGTGCAACCGCTTTAACAGCTAAAATGACCTATGATTTTAAAAATGAGTTTGGGTCTAAAAGCTATATATAAACAACACCTGCTCAGAATAGTTTTAAAAGATACAAAGTTGAATTTTCATCCAGATCAGAGGTCAGGCTCCGGCTATGAAAAGAACTATGTTTTTACTAACCTTAAAACCAAAAGACGATAAGAATTAATTCTCTGACTCAATCACATATCGAGGTCATATTAGGATCAGGATTTGATTCCGACATCACAAGTAACGGAAACATTGCCTTCTTACGCTGCTCTAGCAGGTACTTACCGGATTCAGCATGTTTTAGTTTGGGGAAATATATTTATAAAAATAAGTATAATGATTTCTGTCTATACTGGAATTACCTTTGACCTGGTATTAGGCTTAAAATGTAGCGCGGATAGCAAAAACGGCTTATCCTAAACTTTATGCCCTAATTTTAGGCTAACCGAGTTACTTGCCCCACATTTACAGAAAGGTCAGTTTGCAATAATATATTTGACCTGGATTGAGGCTAAATCGCACTCGGGGTACAAAGGTTTATCCTAAATTTAGCCTGAAGTGGTTATTTCAACACATTTTACAAGGAGAGGTCAGTTTCGTATCTCGTTAGGAGTGCGGGTTGTTGTGTTTGCTCGTGTTGGATTGTCAACTGGGTATAGATAGTAATATAAAAAAATCCGAATTATTTAAAAAAAACTTTGAAATCATTTTTAGTTACAGTGCAGCGAATATATAAGAGTGAATGAATTCGTTAGTTTAAAAATAAGAGAACCTAGAATGATTTAATAGAAATACACTGTTATGTGCATGCAGAGAGAACTATTTTCTGTTATTTTTTATACATAATCATAAGTGAGTCGGATGCAGAATTAAGAGAGTAAGTCAATAGAACAAAAGTGGTATAGCTTGGTGTAAAGGGGTGCTAGGGGCTTGCCTTACCGATTTACTGATTTATTGCTTTAAGGTCGTAAGTATATGTTTTTACTAAAACGTTCTTACATGTATTGAGTACAAAGTGAATCGAAACCTGCGAAAAATAAAATCTTTCAAAACAAAAGTGAAACTGCACATTTAATTGTTCCTTTGTTAAAGATAATGATGGTCAGTATAAAAGTTATAAGAGCTTGAGAAAGCATTTTTGTTATCTCGATGTTGTTCAAGGTACGGAATATAGATAAACAACAATGCTTTGTGAAATTGATCGTTAGGTTTACAAACAACTTTAGTTGATATGTGTTAGAACAAGGCTGGGTCTATGGAACTGAGTGGTAAGTGGTGTGTGTGTGTGTGTGTGTGTGTGTGTGTGTAGGATGGTAGATTTGCGTAGGCGCGGGTGATGGCTATGAGTGTGTAGGTGGTAGGTGTGTGTGTGTGAAGTGTGTGTGTGGGCGGTGTGGTGTGTGTGCCGTGTGTCTGTGTTTAAAATGATAATCGAAGCAATCACGGCATGAGTAAATAACACTAGTTATAATATAAGAATATAATAAAAATAAATAATAATAATAAAAAGTAATAATCAAAAATAGGCATAGAGTAAATAAACACTAAGTATAAGTAATAAATGAATAATAAAATGAATATAAATAATAAAAATAAAATAATATATAAAAAAATAGAAATAATAGTAAGTAAAAATAAAAAAAAATAATATAAAATAATGAATAAAAAGTAAATAAACAAGACTAAGTATTAAGTAAAACATAATGTTAATAATCTTGAGTTTAAAGCAGTTAAAGCATATTGAGTTAAAAGCAGTAACTGAGTTAAAGCAGTAAAGCGTAAAACAAAAGTGTGAAAAGCCAGTAAGGCAGTAAAACAAAAGCATACTAAACCCCTTGTTGCTATGGAACACCTCTATTGATTTACTGATTTGACTGGAGTTTATAGGTATGTAATGTTAATAAAGATATGAGTTAAAGCCGTAAAAAATATGAGTTAAAGCTAAAACAAAAGCATACTAAACCTTGTTGCTATGTAACACTCTATTGATTTACTGAGCCACTGGCTTTAAGGTATGTAAAGTTATAAAATATATGAGTGTAAAGAGTAAAACGTGATGAGGGTTAGCAGTAAGGCGAGTAAAACAAAAAGCATTAGCTACATTCCTTGTTGTTATGTAACACGTCTATGTGATTTACTGATTTACTGTGTTTGAAGGTATGTAATGTTAATAATATAGTAAAGCAGTAAAACATAAGTTAAAGCAAGTAAGGCAGTAAAACAAAAGCCTATACAAGCCCCTGGCTGCTAGTGTACCCCACTCTAATTGATTTATCTGGATCTTCTGTTTAAGCGTCTTAAGTATATGTTTAATAAAAATGTTGTCAGGTAATGAAGAAAAATGGAATGACCTCATAGTTATTTGAAAAGAAATTTTTTGAATAGTTACCATTGGTATCACAACTTATGAATATGAGTTAAATAATTAGGTCTTTGATGAGTACAGGTTTTTAGGTTCGCGAATGTTTTTTAATGAAAAATGTTTAAACGTGATGAACATAAAATGAACCACGCATAGTTTCTATGTTTTTCATTCGCGTGCGGGACTATTACGCCTGCGGCACACTGCGCGGCGGCCGGCAGGGGGGCACGCTGGAAATCTTGCGGGCTGCCGGGGCAACGTGGCGGGCAGGAACGCGTCGGGGTGTCCTGTGGGTGCGCTGAAGGCGCAGTGCTGCGCCCTGGTTATCAGCTTATGACCTAGAGGAAGACATCAATAATTAGCTCTGGTTTCTATGAGTGCGAGGGTAGAATAAGGGCTCAGAAAAAGGTTAGAAAATCTGCAGTCATGCTGCCGGCATCGCAATCCATCAAGTGAGGCATCAATGCTGAGGCATCAATTCCTGAGGCATCAAAGTTGAAGGCATCAAAGTTCTTGAGGTGATCAAAATATCGAGTGGTGGTGAGTGTAGAGTGTAGTGTATCTGTGTGTGAGTGTAAGCTTAAGTGAGGCTAGTGGAAGTGTCTATGGCTAGTGTAAAGCGCTTATAAGTGTCAAAGTGTGTATGTAAATGTAAGTGAAAGTGTCTATGGTGAGTGTGAGTGTAAGCTGTATATGGAGTTGTGGTGTAAGTGTATGGACGGTAAGTGCTTTAAGTGTTCCATAGTGTGTATAAGTGGTCATGTGAAATGTATGTATAAGTGCAAGTGTGTGTGTGTGTAGGTGTGCTTGTCGGCCAAGTAAATATATATATTATATATATTATATAATTATAATATATATATATATATATCATATATATATTATATATATATATATTATATATATAATATATATATATAGATATATATATATATATATATAGTATATATAATATATATCTTATATATAGGACTTTAAGTAATAGAAAAAGACTAACTCATAGTAGCAAGCATCCTAGCAAGTTGTAATATACACCAATCGATTCTCATACCTTATAACCTAGGGGTAGACACCCATATTAGGGCTATTATAGGCCTCAGGGAGGCTAGAAGAGAGGCTTGTAAAAAAGTGGCATCTCAGGTTGGCACTTATGGGCTGCGAGTTGCAGCATGTGGCACTCACTTGGCCTAATGTGGCACTCCACATTGGCATCATTGGCAGCTCATTGGCAACTGCACTTGGCAATTCACGCTGGCCCTGACTCATCTAATACTCCATAAAACACTAATGAGAACATCAACTGAGATACTCCCTTACGGTGATTGGAACGCATCAAAGTTGAAAGCATCAATAAAGTTGAGTCATCTAATAACTAGCAAGAGGTCGACAAAAGATACATGTCAAATTGTACCCTGGATACAAAAGGGTTAACCGAAAAAAGCTACAAGGCCTAAATTGTCCCCTGGAATACCCATAAGGGTTGGTCGAAAAATAGCGGCTGCCGAAAAATTAGGTTATGGCCAAAATTACTAGGTTGCCAAACATTGACCATGGAGACCAAAGGGTTGGCAGTGGGTTTTCTGTAGGTGTGTATAAGTGTAAATGTAACAGTTGTATAGTATCTGATCGGGTGAGGTGTCATGACTTCGTAATGAACTAACGCTCGTGTGTGTGTGGTGTGTGTGTGTGTGTGTGTGTGTGTGTGTGTGTGTTGCTGTGTGTGTGTGTGCTTATGCTGTGTGTGTTATTTTGTGTGTGTGTGTAAGTAAGTCTGGGTGTGTAAGTAAATTCTGTGTTTTCCATATATCCTGTGTGTGTATAAATCTGTGTGTGGTGTAGTAAATTGCTGTGTGTGTACGTTAAATCTGTGTGGTGGTGTGGTGTTGATGTGAGAAATGTCCTGTAGATACACAAGGGGTTGACCAAAAATTTTGCAACCTCTGGAGAGCCAGGGTTGACCAAAAATTAGGGTTGCCAAAAAATTAGGGTGGCTCAAAAATTAGGGTGGCCATACAATTGACCCCATGGCAAACCAAATGGTTGGGTCGAAAAAATAGGGTTGCCAAAAAATCTTAAGGGTTGCCCAAACTTGCACCTCTGAAATACAAAAGGGTTGCCCGAAAAAACTGTTGGGTCTTTCAAAAGGTACACAGCCAAAAAAGGTCAGCGGTAAAATAAGGTCACAGGCCCCAAAAGGTCAAGGGCAGGTAAAATTTGGGCTCAAAAATACGGTTTGCCCAAATTTTTAAAGGTGGGCGTAAAAGAGGATAGTCAGTCCCCAAAGGTCCAGGTGGGGAGTAAAAGAGGATACCTCCGAAATCCCGTTCCTACTACTAAAGTAGTATTAAGAGTGGTTTGGTCATTGGAGGATAGATGATAGCCTGTTTTAAGGCGGACTATATGGGTGGAAGTGTGCTGGAATCGACTTGGGGCGTGAAGGAGAGCCGGGAAAGAAAAAGTGAAGTTGAGTCCAGTAAAGGAACTACCTGAAGAAGAGAATGTTGAGTGTTCTTCCTACTTAGCTATTCTCTTTCTCATATGATCTGGCTATGATGTCACTACATAATTTATAAGAAATATACATATTTGTATACTATATGATATATATATATAATATATATATATATTAAATTATATATATATATAGTATAAATGAATATAAGCTTTGTATAGCATATTTATATATATTATATATATATATATCATATATTATATCTATATTATATATATATATATATCTATAGTATATATATTATCCACAAGAAAAAATAAAAATAGGATTGCACATATTTTCGCTATTATTTTTCAAGATAAGCTAAGAAATAATAAGAAAAATTTCTTATTAAAATACAGGAAAATACTGCCAACTATTATGTATAAGTGCTGTGAAGTATTTTTCTAGTGATATAGAGAATATTAATATAAATATATATATTATATAGTTTATATAGTTCTTATTATATATAATATTATAATTATAATATATATAATATATGTATATATATAGTATATAATATATTATACTATATGATTATATATATAATTATATCTATATATATATATGATATATATATATATATAAAGTATTGAGTATTATTGGAACCTTGGACCCAAGACGGCCAACAGAAAGCGGCCAGACTGGGTTAAATAATCACTCCATGGGTGGACCCAGGCTTATACATATTTTAAATGAAAAGAAATTTGGATCACGAAAGGAAATATCTCAGTCAAAATATAATAAAAAAACTAAATACAAAAGATCGTACTACTAGGTTTCATAGTACCTAATATTAACATAACAAGAAACTCATATGTTATAAAGGAATGATTCGTTCGTTGCAGAATAAGACCAAATATAATTTTCTGTTAAAGTGGGTAGGATGTTCAAAAAATAAGATATGGATACCTTTTAGAAGGTGTTATGAGCCATAAAGTAGGAAAATGATTGACCACGGCGAATTGGGTCCAGTTGGAGAAAATCAATGCAAGATATGGTAAAGCAGATAAGTTGCGACGTGCAAAATTTGGGTTGATGGACGAGGGTCCGCTGACCATGTAGCTGGATGGAGCTGGATATTGGGTGTCAACCGATTGCAGTATCACACCTCGTGGCAAAGCGCTTTCGTCGAGTCGAGGAGAAGACCACTCCAATGTGGTTTATATTTCTAAGTTTCGCCCTTCGCCTGATTGCACTCGTCGTTCCAGCACTCTTGGCCAAAAGACCGGAAGCATTGTCGAGAGCAGGGATAATAATCAGTTGATGAAGCGATCTTGTCGAATGCTATCCGAGACGCGTATCTCCGAATACTCCGAAAAAAGAGGCGGCCAATTGGCCCTCTTGTCACGTGAGAAGCGGTCCAACATAGTAGAATTTGTTTCTGTCTTACGAAGGGTGGAGCCAGTCGAAGAAACTTGTTGTATAGCCGGGTGACATTGTGTTTTTGCAATACGGGCTTTAAGCCGCTTGGGAGGGCGCTGATCGAAATGATAAATAATATCACGAGTGGTCTTGGTTAAAGAAAGAGAATTCGAGAAAAGGGCAACATATAGCCTATATTAATCTGCCGGTAAAAAATTGATCGGCATGGAACGAAGGCAGGGTATGAGAGAGTTCGCGGTCAGGAAAGACAGCAGACGTACGAACACCGTCCCCTGTTTTTGAGCCGTCAGTAAACACTAGAGTAAATCCACCATGAACTGAGGAATGATGTCTTTAACAAGGCAGCAGGGTGGCTAGATTTGGAGAGAGAGAGGGGTCAAGGCCAGGCAAATGGCGGAAGCAGAGAATATCCAAGAGAAGGGCAGCACCTTTTGCAAATGGAATGTTGAGAAAGTATATAATATATATAATATATATATATATATTATATATATAGAGGACTACATATGCTCAATACATATATATCGAAATGTAAGATAATTTTAAACGCTTTTCTATTTGTTAAATTTGGTATAAACTAACAGAGTATTTATTTTTTATAATTTAATATAAACAGACTTAAATAACGGCGGTATAAGCTCTTCGAAAGGACATTTTGGGGATTTTAACATTTTATCATATGGTCGGATGTATTAATTTGGGGTCGGATGTCTTCATTTGGAATACGGTACTTATTTTGAGTAGCAGTGCTTGAAATCATGACTGATATTATGCTGTTATTATCTTTGAAGAATAATGAGATTATTTAAAGATTTTTTTTTTGCCTCTACTTGTTTGTAATATTTCTAATTGTTCTCAAAGACCACTGCAATTTTAGAAATATTTCAAGCCAAGATTTAGCATCAGGGACTTATTTGGAGATAATATTAACATATTCTTCTTGAATAATGCTTCTATAAAATTAAAATTATCAGATTTCTCACGGGAAAAAGTAGAATTTTATATCTGTTATCATAATCAACCTTGAATTATAACTCCTAAAGTACAAATAATAATATTAATATTTGTTATCTCCCTTGAATTCTCACCAACGTAAGTGCAGACTCTAATCTTGTAAACAATCGTAAAAATTTGAAGGGTGTGACTGTTGCTTTAAGTGAAACAATAACATTCCACAAATTGCTGAAAGTCTTTTCTTTCTCTCCTAAAACAACAATGAAGGGGCTTTTATTACTGAGCTTATTATTCTTAGTTAATTGTAGTTTTACAATAGGTAATAATAGGGAGGTTTATGAAGAGACTGTGACATATGTTGCGGCTGTAATAGAATACGAACCATTCAGGATCTGGACTGAAGAAGAAAAGGGATATGGAGTTATACGAAATAATGCAGAGGCAGTGAGTTCGATTGCAAGAACAGCCAAACTTCAGGTAAGAGATTTTAATTAACAAAATATACAAAAATTCAAAATATTTGGTTATCCTCATTATAATGTCATAATTACGTGTTTCCCAATATTATTTTTAGATTCAATAATAAACTGTGCACCTATTTACGTACATGAGTGGCTATAGTTATGTAAGTATGTACATACACGTTCATGGGCATCTGCAAATGACCGTGTTGTTGTTGTTGTTGTTGTTGTTGTTGTTGTTGTTGTTGTTGTTGTTGTTGTTGTTGTTGTTGTTCTTCTTGTTGTTGTTGTTGTTGTTGTTGTTGTTGTTGTTGTTGTTGTTGTTGTTGTTGTTGTTGTTGTTGTTGTTGTTGTTGTTGTTGTTGTTGTTGTTGTTGTTCCTGCTGCTGCTACTACTACTATTACTGTTGCTGCTGCTGCACGCAAGCACACAGAGTTTAGGAGTGACACCATATTTTAGTTTTTGTCGTTTTTTGTTGTATGGTAAGGTTTGGTGTTTGCTGTTGTTTAATGATGCGTGCGCATACACATACTGTATATTATATATATATTTATATATATATATATTATATAGTATATATATATATATTATATATTATATATGAGTATATGTATGTAACTATATATCATTACAGGGGAACGGTATAGTATATATAATATATATATATATATACTATACTATATATATATATATATATCTCTATCTATACAAAAGTCATATTTAATATTTATATACATTCATACATATACATTTAATTGAATGTATTATATATAAATATATATATATATATATATATATATTAATATATTATATATATATATATATATTATATATTAATATATATTATAATACTATATATATTATACTATATATTCTCTCCCTATTTGAAGGGGCTAGAGACATTGGATTATCCTCAAACTTTCATCATTCTCTTCAAATATAAGTGTCCCAGTTTTCAGAGTGCAAAGTTTTAAGCTGTTTCACTCTACCATAGGTGTCTATTACAAGTTTAAAGTATAGTTACCTAATATACAACATTTCCTAAACTATTTTGAGATTTAGTTCGAATAGTTCTGAGTCTGAAACGGCTCATGATGCGGAGCACGGAATCGCACCGGAACCAGAGTTGAAATCTGTATACAAACGTATAATAGCACAAGTAAGGTGTCTTACCCTATTTTAACGAACCCATAGAACTTGATGTTGAGGGTATCAAAACAATCAAGTTTGTGTGAAGACCCCCAGAAGGGGGTTCCGTATGAAAAATGAAGAAAAAGGAAAAATACATGAATTGCATAAGAGAAAAAGATAATAGAAGGATGAAAAAAGCATAAGGGGCCGCACTCCAGGGAGGTGTTCAAACTCCCAGCAGCAACTTAAAACTATTAAATTCTGGATATATGGGGTCGAAAACAATTACACCAATATTGGTATATTAAGCGAATGTATGCTACCTCAGCACTGAACCGCACCTGCTCCGGATCCAGAATCTGTGCAGTGATCCGTATCATAGGCCCTCTCCACCTCTGACTTGTTTTATTTTTTTCCTTAACCTTCAGTTTGCTACTTTTAAATTCGCCTGTATTTCTTATTTTTTCGCATGGGAGTCCCACCCTGGGATCTCTCAGATACCCCGCATAGGAGGATCTGCCCATAAAACCGCTCTATGAGTCCGCATAGGTAGGGCATACCTCTTACTCGGTTATTATATGACTATATATAGATTTCAACTCTGACTCCGGCTGTGGCTTCAGTGCAAGACACCGCAGTATGAGCGCTCACAGTCGCTGTCCTATTTTTATGCATTCTTCATCTTCCTTTATCTTCCTTCTTTTCACATGCACTCCTTGCATTTCTTCTTTTTTCCATATAGAACCCCCCTCCTGGAGGTTCCCTCATAACAATTTAAGGGTTCCTGTTTTTTTTAGAGAGATATCGTTACAATAGCGTAAAACACCTTACTTGGGCTATTTACGTTTGTATAGCAGGTTTCAAACTCTGGCTTCCTTGAGGTGTTTTAATTGTAGTGAATCATTTCAAGACTCAGAACTCTTCCATGCCTCCACATCTCCCTTGCTAAAGCTGTCCAGCAGCTTATTTTCCATATAACTAAGATCATATCCAAGTTTAGAGGCTCAGCTCCTCTTTGGATGGTCGTAGCGGCATGAAACCATGGAATTTGAAAGCTGACACTACCCAGCTATAAATGTGGTTTCAAGTTTGAAAGGTATATCCGTATTCTCTACCCCTTCCAATTGGGTGAAGGCTCTATATATATATATAATATATATTATATATAATTATAATATATATATATATATATATACTTACGTATATATTATATTATATATATATATAATATATATATATATATATAAATACTATATTATATATATTATATATATAATTATTAGAACGAAAGAGAAAAAGATGACTTTACAAACAACGTAAGTTCAAAAAAGGAAAAAAAAAAGTCGAAGGCAAGATAACAATAAGCGACTATGCCTCGAATATACTGAGGAACTATTATCAGAGAGATTAGAATCGGCACTTTAAGCTCAGTGGGCTGAAAAGGCTACAGTAAACCAATATCCGATAGACGATGGTTTTAATTATCCTTACGGAATTTGCAATTTTTGCTGTATATTTAAAATAACTAAATAAAATAAAAATATATTAAAACCCTTACTAAAGAGAAAATAAATATATCATAATATTTAAACATCAACTAGAGTAAATTATATATATATATATATATATATATATATATACATATATATATATAATATATATATATAATTATATATAAATATAAAATATATATAATATATAATATATATATATATATATATATATATATATATATATGCGCTCGCATCATCAAAGAACAGCAAACAACAAATCTTACCATACGACAAAAACTAAAATATGACGTCAATCCTAAACTATCAGTGTGTGTGTGTGTGTGTGTTCCGCGCAACAACAAAAACAACAAAAATACGGTGATATGCAGATGCACATGAACGTATGTACACACTTACTGTACATAAGTATAGCCACTCATGTACGTAAATAGGTGCACACGTCTACGTATAAAACGTGTGCACAGTTGTCGTCGTCCGGTGTTTATTACTATTAGTTTCATTGTTAATACCGTATATCTCTGTTTCATAAGAAATTAATTATAAAATTATAAATAACTAATTTAAATAAGTTTAATAAATATTTTTGTAACAATATTTAACATATGCTGAGCAATTATTAATTAAATAAACAATAAATTATAAAACTTATCCGAAAAAGAAACTATTTAAAATGAATAAATTATAAATAAATTACAATAACAATTAAATTTTTCAACTCGTTTTATGTATATAATAAAAAAAAAAAATTGTTTCACATAAAAACTGAAAATTATAATTTATTTTACTTTTTGATGGAAGAAAGCAGATATATTGGTAGCACCGGAAGGTGGTCTGTCTGGCAGCATGGAAAATCCTGGTAACTTGACGTGGCTTCTTACCTATTCAACTTATGTTCCAAATCCCTGGGATTCTGTAGTGCCATGCAACAACTCGGAAAACAGTCCAAATATAGAGGTAACTCTTGAGGTTTTTGAACATTAACTTACTTACTTTTTTAACTGCTTATTTAATATGAAGATTAAATCAGAATAAATTATTCGCAGTATATGCCCCAGAAAAATTCCATAATCTTTAATATTGTTGTAATTGGATATTATAATAACCTAAGGAAATTACTTAGTGCTCAAACTTTTTCACATAGAACAAAAACCACCATTGGGAATAGACTCCCGTTAATGCGACAATAACTTACTTGCAAATATTATAACAACAAAATATTATAACAAATTATAACAAATAAAACGAATTATAACAAATTACAACAAATAACAACCCATTCTCTTGTTTTCCACAAAATTTAACAATCGGTTCATTTTTACTTTGAATTAAACAGTAAAAGAGTTAACAATTGGTTCGCTTTCCTAAGAAAGTTTTAGCAACAGGTTCGCTAGAACCTCTGGGAATCGGCTCCAACCCACCACTACAAAACTGAAAATTTCTAATATGAAAACTCCACAGTTACAATGGAGTCAGAAGGAAATATTGCCGAAATCTTTAAATTTTTTTTACTTTGGTTACGTACGAACTTTCATAGAACCTTGTATCAAAATTTTAAGGACATTAAATTTTTCTAAGGACATTAAATTTTTATTTATTTATGCCACAAAAACATGTCTTTTTCATTAACTATAATTTTTTTTGAAAACGCAGTACATTTCTTTAAAATAGTGAAATTGCCATATGACTGACTTCATATCTAAACAGTTCTGGTCCAAAAATATTACTTGGAAATTATTCTTCCAATGTTTGTATCACATTTTACTCCAAGCCAGAGAAAGCTGAACATTAGGCCAATATAATTTCCATCACTGAAAAGGTTGAATTACGGATGAGGAAAATGGCAAATCCCCATTTTTTTTATTATTATTATTTTTTTCAATATTAGCTTCGTTACTTTTAATCAATAAGTAAAGTTCTTTAAGGAAAGTTGTGGAATCGGAATCGAAGTCGGAATGAAAGTCGGAGTCGAAACTGTTTCTTGAGCAGAGTTTCACAATTTGAGAATCAATTTCGCTACCTACATTGTAAAATTTGAGTAAATGGAAATAAATACAATAAATACAATCTGTTAGTATACTGTCCCCAAAAGTAAGCAATTATTGAGCTCTCTCTCTCTCTCTCTCTCTCTCTCTCTCTCTCTCTCTCTCTCTCTCTCTCTCTCTCTCTCTCTCTCTCTCTCTCTCTCTCTCTCTCTCTCTCTCTCTCTCTACGCAAATGCGCAGTTAAATAACTTAGAAAAAACAGGTTGTACAAGAGTATTTCCCAAATTGTTTCAATTCTCTTCAGTTATATTTCGAAGTTTTAAGCTTTATTATTTCTTGCAGTTATTTTTCAGATTATTTACTTTTAATAGTAATACAAGTTGAATGATTCAATTTTACATTTACACTATTTTATTACATTTAATTTCCTTTATAGAGTGTTTGTTAACGGTTTTTATTAAGTTTATTTTAATCCTTAAAATCTGGCAGTCATTTACATTTTAAATTCCATTCTCGTACAACCAAATATATTAGATTTCTTTCAGTAAAATAGAAATATTGGTCAATATTTACACATTATATATATAATATATATTATATACTATAATATATATATATATATACTTATATATATATATATATAGTATAGCTATATAGTAGTAGAACTATATATAGCTAGTAGTATATATATCATATACATATAATAGCTAATATAATATATATATATATATTATATATACTATAAGTATCATATATTATATATAAGGATCTTGCGGGAGCACCTTACTCTCGACCATACGCTGTACGCACACCCATGTGCAAAACAATAAGAAGCTATATAGTGGATAATACTATCCATATATATATATACTATATATTATATATATTATATATCAATGCCCATTATAGGCTATATCTCTATATCAGGTGGTACTATACTATATATTCTTATATATTATTATAGGCATCATATAGCTATATATGGTATATTATACCATCCAAATGGATACTATATATATACTATATATATATAGTATATATATATATATATAATATACTATATAATATATATATATACGTATGATATATAATATATATATTAATATTATAATATTATATATATCCATATATTTAACTATTATAGCCTACTATTGTAATTGTTGATGTATATTATTTTATAAGTATATATAACTATATGCTAATATACTATTTATATTATTTGAGATCTATACTATATCTATACGTATAGTAAATATATATACTACTTAATGTTAGGAAGTATATATATATATGTATATAATGTAAGGGTCTCAAAATACTTAGTTGTGCGGCAATTCAAGAATCTATATACATAGTAGTCAATTTGGCTGAAGCACACCCTTGCACCGCAGAGACAATCGCTTCAGCACCTTGGTTAGAATATAACACATACGAGGTCAGCGATAACTGTCCTGAAGGAGGATTTCATGTTCACAACACGGAAATAGTTTTGGACAGAAACGGAGCTGTAATTGCAAGGTAAGAGATTGCCATTTTTTTTTTTTAAATACCAGTTAACTCTAGATTCATATAAAATATAATTATTAGCTTCTTTAAAACTATGGAGTCTTACTCCAAGTAAAAAATGTTTTGCCTGACATATTTCTTAGGATGTTTTATTTCTGTGTGTGAAAGTGGAAGGTGATTTAATTTTCTATAGATACGTTAATACCACTTAGCTTTTTTTATACAAAAAGGTCGGCGCAAGATATTTCACGAGAAAAATCTCGGGGCGCGTAATTTTATTAACTAAAATAAAAACAATGTATAGGAACCCTTAAAAGTTCTTTGATGACGTATTTTTGTTTCTTCGTGTAGGCCTCTATATGAGTTGTAGTGATAATTTAAAAATCGTAAAACAAATGATTTATTCAATAAAGTATAAATAACAACAGTCTCCCCTTTATTGAGATTCTCTTTTTTTTTTCTTTGTAAGTTCAATGAGCAGTCACGGCCTTTTCCTGTGTTAACCGCCTTGCCAACTTATTCTTTTGAAAATCTTTGTAAATTGATGAAGTCGATTCTGCTTGTTGCGGACTTATCCTGAAGTTTTACCTCACTTGCCTGAAAGTTTGGTTTTCTTGTAATTCGGATTTCTTTCTTTTTGGGAGCAGGCAAGTGAGTAGTGAGTCCGAGTGATAATGAGAAGAGAGCGGGAGAGAAAGGTGAAGAGAAGTGCTCAATAAGGCAACGGGGAA
>JABUQX010074073.1:0-12500 GCA_015478945.1 Trachelipus rathkii | reverse complement strand
TATAAATAATTTTTTTTGTAAGAATATATACTATTTAGGATTTAATATTAAAACCTTTTTTGAAGTCGCACATTATTAGCGGAGACGTGCGGACGTGCGGACTTGCGATAGCGGAAGTTTGATGGTCTGAATAGTGCGGAGGAGCGCTAGCGGACTACGTTTTTCTCGAGGGTGCGGAGGTGACGCTAGCGGACTACCCCTAAATGAGCGGGTGCCCACCTCTGATTATATATATATATATATATTATAATACATATATATATATATATATATATTTATATATATAATATATATATATATATATATATCAATTATATATATATATATATATATATAATATAATATATAAAATTATACAATACTTTGTATTTTTATTTATATTAAGAATTTATTTGTTTAGAGGAAGACCTTGGAAATATATATATATATATAGTATAAATATATAATAATAATATATTACTATATATATATATATATATATATATATATATGTAGGTATAGGAAAATCCATCTGTTTGGCGAGTCGTTCTTTACCCCTGGTGCTGTGAATGACACCTCGGCAATATTCATGACAGATTTTAATGTTCCATTTTCGTTGCAGGTAATTATATTCCCTTATTAGTCTTTTATAGATATCTGTCGAACTCAAACTTTGTTGTTAAGAATATTTTTTATTTTTATTCTTAATTTTTTTACAGTTGACACCACCGCTCACGGGCAGAGCCCTATTCAAGAAGGAGGTATACTCACTTTCACGTCTGGGTAGGACGAAGCTAAGCCTAAGGAGATATTCTTTCACATTCTTCCACCCGACCAGGAATATATTATATCTTATCCTATTTTCCCAATATTTTTTTCTGTTTTTTTATCTTGCTTCATTTCACTCTCACTCATTCAGTTAAAATTTATCAATATTGTATTATTTTGTATTGTTATAAGCGGAAATTTAGCTGATCTTCGCAGACTGTGATAGCCATACAAAGCCTTTGAGACTTGCACGATCCCGAGTCGTCCGTCACTGACCAAATGCAAAATTTAAACTGGTTATCCTAACTGTGGTGTGAGGTTACACACAGCTTTGCTGCATTAATTTCATTTCAGGGTTGCCAGGGTGACTAGCCCTGGTCTGGTCGACACGAAAATGGGTCGACACATCAAAAAAATTTCCTGTACAACCCGCCGCAGGCATAGGTTAGGTCGGGTTAGGTTAAATTAAGGTTTGTTGGATTTGTTAGAGAATCTTTAAATAACAAAGATTTTTTTTTTTTTTTTTTTTTTTTTTTTAAATGTCGCCCCATTTTCCTGTCCGTGTCAACCATTTGGGTATAGGGTATAGGTCCGTTGGCAGTAAAACAAAAAATCCAAAAATTCACCTAAAAAAAAAAAAAAAACATAAAACTCGCTAGTTATATTTTGCTATATTTTTGTAATTTCGAGGAAAAAAATTAGATTAATGATAAGAACTTAATCAGTATGTTACGTAAGAAGCTTTACATTAAAAAATATGAAAAAAAAAATAATAATAAATTTCTTTGCAATAAAATATAATGAAATTCTTTATAAAAACTAAAATGTATTAAAATTAAAATTCATTTCTCATTTTTTTTTTTTTTTGTATACTATGATGAGTTTTATCGACTTTTCATCTCTTAGTTTGGCTCTCAAGTTTATTCCATAAAAGTAGCGTTGGCCGAGCAACGACATTTTACGCACCGCACCGCTCATCAAAAGTAATTTTTTCCGCACGCGCTCCATACCGCACCGCACCGCACCCACAACAGGACACGGAACTGTGTGTCACACAGCACCGCACCAGGTGAGTCGGCCAACCCTGCGATAAAAGACATTGTATAGAAGATATTCAAGTTGACCTTGACAAGCTTGCAGAACAATAATGATTTGCCAAAAAATCTTATCGACTCATTCTGAAAGTTTATTATCTTATTTAGCTTTTTACATTTTTAAAAGGTTCCCTCAACATTTTGTCTATCATATGAACAGAGAAGACGCTCGAGTCTTTCAGATTTTAATTGTGCCTATATGAGCAAATTCACAATTTAGTTAAAACATTAACAGACACAAAATACAAATAGAATCGAATAGTTAATATATGACTTTTGGAGTATCCAGATATTTAAAATATCAAAGGCATTTTGATAAGAGAAACGATTTCAGCGCTTGGGTCAGAACTTCTGTACGGGAGTAAAAATGTATATATAAAAAAAAAGACATGATAGCTGCCTTTTTAGGGTTAGTCGTTGTTTTTGGGAGATTGTGATTATCTTTCTTTGTCTTTTTAGGGTTAGCCGTGTTTTTGGGAGATTGTGATTATCTTTCTTTTGATAACTTCACTAATCTAGTTATAGAGAATCTTACCAAATTCAATAAGTAGTTCTTAGATTACTTTCCAGTGCTTGATTAGCATACTGTCAGCGGGGTAGTCTGAATCTCATTAATTATAAAATTGCTGATTTATCAGAAGAGCCTGAAGCACTGGCAGAGGTACATCTTGAACTTCTCTCCATCACATTGAATTTCAAAACAAGGAAAATTATCTGTTGGTTTTTGGATATCAAAAGATGCAAAGTCTTTTAAAATTGTTCGTGAGGAAGTGAAAAACGTTGCTGCCATATGAAAAACCTACCTTTGTGAACAAGAATTTCCATTTTCATAAACTTGAAAACAAAGAATAAAAAACTGCTCTAACATCAACTATCCTTAATTTTGATGTTGGGTAAAAATTAAAACTTCAAAATATAAAGTATAAATGTTTTCGATGAAATTCTTTAATCAGAATTTTATTAAGTTTTAATTTAATTTTTAATTAATTTTTTAATTTTTCGTTAATTTTAATTTTTTTTTATATCACATGCAGTTTATTTTATTCTTTTTTTAATTTTAAAGTCAATTTACCAGGTATAACATTTTTTTTCAATTTATATGACTGTATTCTCAATATAGATGGATCAATGAGATATTTTGAATTTGAGTGGTGTTCTTTGTGTTTTTACAAATTTAGTAGAATTTAAGAAAAGTACCATAGGTACTTATGAAAAAAGTAACATATATTACAATTTCAATAGCAAATAGCTTTCCCTCATTTTCAAAACTAGTGGTAATATCGTTGTACGCAAATATACTTTTGGGTAATGCCCAAATACTTTCTGTGGATACTGGTTTAGACCAGCAAGCAATCAATTCCCGTTCAATCAAAGCCGATTTTCATGCACTCCATGATTCACATCAGTAATTAAAGAGTAATATTGGCTGCCAAATGTTTGCCTTATGCCGAATGTTCGTGGGAAAAGTTTGAATAAAATTGGTAGGGTTCGCTCTTACCCTTCACTGACCAAAAACCGAAAGGTTTTTTCGAAAAAAAAAAAATAAATAAATAAATAAATAAATAAATAAATAAATAAATAAATTAATAAATTAATAAATAAATAATAAATAAATAAATAAATAAATATATAATAAATAAATAAAAAATAAATATATATATATATATATATATATATATATATATATATATATGTTATATATATATATATAGTAGTGTTATATATATACATATATATATATATATATTTGTTATATATATGTGTTATATATATATATATATATTATAACTGTATATGGCCCTGCAAGATGCACCGCACCGCACCGCACAGCACCACACCGCTATGCACCGCACCGCACCGCCCAGCACCGCACTTCTCACTTAGTAACGGACAGAGTTTGCCACGGTATCTCCTTCAAATTTAACAACCCCCATAGGTGACGTACTGTCAGGATGATAAAATATAGCCATGTTCCCCTGAAGAGGGGGCAAAGGGCCCCTAAAATTGAAATGACCGTAGAAGGCTGAAATTTGAGATAGCAGAGGAGGAATGAGGTAGGACATGGATCCGATTCGGATCTAACCGCACCGGCGCTGGTTCGGTGTGGTGCTGAGTTAGTAAATATTTGCATAATAATACAATATTGGTAATAAAAACATATGGTGTTTGAGGGCGTCATAGATTTTGAATATAGAGGTTTGAAGATTCCTGCGAGAAGAGTTCCGACAGCTGGCCCCGGGCTGGCGTGGCGCCAGGCGCAACCGGCGCGATCCGGCTCGAAACCACCGCGAGAACGCAAAACGTGTTCAGTTTTCTTTAATAAATGAGATTTTTTCAGCTACGAGTGAGTTTTGCTTTGCACAAATTTTTTTTTCAAAATTTATTATTTTTTATTTCATTTTTTTAATTTATTTTTGTTTTTACTAAAATCTTTTATGCTTTTCTTGTTTATAGTGTAAAAATTTACGTTTTTATATAATTCCTAAATCAGTAAATCAAACCATCATCCAACCACCCTTCATGTCCATCCGTGATCTATTAATTGTTGATTCAAGTCATATTTTTACTAAAATTGTTATGTTTTATACCCTTCAAATCAGGAATCAAACCATTATCCATCCAATTCTTCTGTACATCCGTGATTTATTATCTTATTGATTCAAGTCATATATTTTTATTAAAATTGAATATGTTTATCATCAGTAAATTAGTAAATCAAACTGCCCTCTCCACCACCCTCCTACCCATCTATGATCTATTGATTTGATCCGCCGCATTTTTCTATAGTATAAATAAGTTCTTTTGAAGGCAGGAAAAGAAAACAAGTTTTTATTTTAAAGCGTTTATAATATAAGTGAAACCACATAATCGTTAACATATAAATTTTTGGCATCAAATATTTATAAGTTAGTTTAAAGAAACTTTATTTAAAAACATAAAATGCAGCAAATTACAGTATACACCAAATAAATTAGAACCAAGTAGATTGTACAGGAAACATAAGGAATTAACATATTTAACATATTATATTTTAAAAAAGATGTTACACAATGATTACTAAACATAAAATCTAAATGCAGAGAGTCTAGAAAATATACAACATTACTTATACACTGCATCCCAATGTCCATTGCTTGAAACATCCCTGAGAGAAGTGTTGAAGATAAGGTCAGAGTCGGTATCCAATTTCACACAGAGCTAGTCTATTATGAATACACCAAAAATCTTCTTTCTGTTTCTAGTTACATTTAACAGCTTTCTTCATTCATCGTTAATTCAGATTATATTGCACTCAATAACTGATGATTTGAGGATGTTTCTAAATACACAAAGAACTGAGACTTGAGGATGTCAAACTGCTTTGTCCAAATATGCGACTGAATCCTAATGATCCTTATCATAAAATTGAAAGAAATTACAAGCTGAAAGATCAGCTGTAAGATCGTATGCATATAAATTGCTGTTTTCAGTCTTGAGATCACCACCTGTACCGTTATCGCGAAAGATACAGTATTGGCAAATAAATCATAAAAAGGACGCGTATTGAGAATGTGAGTCTTCATATATATCATCTCATAATCACGACCGTATATTGACCATTCACGTGTAAACTGATACCTCTACGGAAATGGGTAAATTTAAAGGCGGACTTTCCACAGTCTGGTAGAATATGATCGTGGTTCTGCAATGCCCATTATTACCTTCGAGGTAAGCTACCACTGACGATGTTAGGTATATTACACTGATGTCTTGGGTAAGTTAAAATCTTAGTCTCCAATTCTCTTGATTGATATTTGCTGCATCAGTCAAAGAGATTTCTCTATTTTCCATATGTTTAATGAGATAATTTCACACTTTTTACATACATAGATAAACATCAGTAATTTGAAAATAGTTTAGAGTATAAGTTAAAAGAGCACTTAATAAGATAAAGTCTAGTAGATCTAGCTAACCTGATGCGGGTGTCCATCATTAATGATAGAATAAGTCTTTTTTGAGAGAATATATCACCGCTTACACGTCCATAATATTCATACGTTTTATTAGATTTAGCAGCATTTTGATCTATGCTTCTACATCTTTTTAAATTGTAATATCCAGCACTATTGTATGAGACCTTCGCATCTGGAGAATATTCTATAAAGTTTTTTCAATAACCGGTAAGGGTAAATTTGTAAAGCTGATGCCCAGAGATGTTTCCATTTAAAAACACCTCGTTGACGAAACACGTATACAGGAAATTTGTCCGAGTACAATTGATGTGATCGGTTCCTGTGATCTGGAACCATCTTCGTTACTAACTTAGTCTTCAGATATAAAAACACACTCGAAGGATATTGGTCTGAAGTGCCAGGGATATTGAATTCCAGAAAGACATCTTGTATTGTGATCAGTGAATCGTTAATAACAACAAATTGGACTCACTCACGTTGATCTGTGTAGTCACCTGAGGAAGAGATCTAGTCTGTTCTTACAACAACTGACTGATAGTGGAGGGAAATGCATCTTCTAGTTTGTACAATCGCTTTTGACCAGTAACAGAAGTATAGAGACGATTAATACCCTTATATGAAAATAGTTACAGGTTGTCATTATTATATAAAAACTGTTAACACTTAATTTCACCTATTATTAGAGAGCAACACATCAATAAGACACTCTGCCATGTCCCTTTCCTATTCCTTACAGATTTACGGCGACCTACACCTGACCAGTCATCTTACGTCGTATTTTCCGTTTAATCATCTAATATTTCATCAGAAGCATCGTTAGTCGACGTTTTAGCAGCAAAGCTGTTCGAGTGGCTTCACTCCCATAACATCTCAAAAGTATCTAACCCAGTCCATGTTTTGAAGAGGTATTTACCTCTGATTGTAAACAGTGGGATAGCACGTCTGAACAACGAAGCAAAAATCCACCTAAACCATATCCCCTGCATTTTCGGAACCACTGAAGACCCGTTCCTTCCATTATTATTTAACGTAAAGCTTCTCGCTCTATGTGTACTTTACACACGTTTTCCTGAAGCTGTGAATGGGTATGATTACCTTCAACGTCTCTATAAATAATGAATCGAACTCATTCTGTCTTTACTCAATGGTAAGAAGTGAACATTAGAAAGCTTATAACCTCTATTACTTTAGGAAAATGAACTACTCATAACAAAGAGGCTTTTATTCCTACATACTGATGGTCTATAATATCTGAATAAACATAGGCTACAATGAGATCTTGGTAAAACATCTTAAGGCATGTATACAAAATAAGGAACCTTTTATGTTTTTTTGATATTATACTCTTCCATCGTTATAGTATAACGTATTAGAACCTTTAGAGATGGTTTATATCGATATTTCTCAATATTGAGTCTGCAGCATGTGAGTAATTATATTTACGAAACCATGCTGAAGAATGGAAAATAAATAAATCCTCACTCTTTCTAGGTTCACACAGTTTGAGATTTAAGGTGATTAAACACAATATCTTCGTTAACGGTTTTGTTAACAAAGATGAAACATCAAATTTACATAGACTCAGTTTCAGCTCTTTTGTTTAAGGCCATGAACACATCAGTAACCGATTTGTAAAGACCCCGACTTATAAATTTTCATAGAAATATTCTTTTTTCATCAATGTTTGATAATGTCTGTATTAGCGTTAATTTTTACACATTTTTAAATATTCAATGTTTAATATTATGTCGCCGACTGGGACCCCATATTCTCAACAGATGCGTCAAGAATTATTTCACTAATCCTGCTTCATACATTTCTCAATCAAAGCAGAGTTCACACTGGGTTGTAAGTAGTCTATTTTATTAGCAGATGGTGGATCCATAGAGGCTGATTAGAGGTGGTGTTAGTTAGAAATGATCTGAGGGTCATGCTGCATTGTTTCATACTATTTAGAACTAGACTCTCTTAGTCTATCGAGCTTCTCCCAGATATGTGTCCCTTGCACACAGCCGCACCCATGGTGAATGGGTATGGTCCTCTGACACTTTATATACACCTCATTGTTCCAGAATTATAATATCTGAGGTATAGTACACCAGGGAAACCTTATAACTCTGTAATATTTAGGAAAATGTATCACTCTTAGTACTGTGCCCAGTGTTTCCAACATCAGTTCTATTAATAAGCAAACATACTACACTCAATGTGTAATATCTTTGAAGGATAGCACACGAAATGTGATGAATCATTGGTGTTGCTTTTTGCGCCACAAGCTTATCTAAATACTCTTCCATAGTGGGATATAATGTATTAATTCATTTAGAGGCTTGATATCGTTAATTCTCAATATTGTATCATCACTTAAGTAACTACATTTACGAAACCAGTTTAGTATGGAAAATAAATAAACTTCTACCTTTCAAGTTCACAAGTTTGAGATTTTAAGGTGATTAATACGTTGTCCTCGTTAAGGTTTATTAACTAGAAACACTTAAATCTTTTACATATACGACTTGGGATTTAAATGTTTGCTTAAATTCAGCAGAACACCAGAGATTTAGAGACCGTTAATTAAATATTTTCTTAAAGAAATATTCTCTATCGGCTCTCTCGATAACCCTCATATCTGTGTAGATTTTAATACATTTTTAACATTCTCAACACTTCTAAATATTGCTAAATGCTGTATGTATTCCAGGTACATTCTCATTGCATCAGTAACACTTGGTATAACCCAACTTCTTAAAGACATTTGTCTGAGTTTTATGGGGGACTCAGCACCTGTAGTAAAGTCTGATATTTTAGTTTTGTGGATATAAGTCCATAGAGAAGCTTAAGTTGATTTATAACTAAATAATGACTTCACCTCCATGTTCACAGTGTGTAAACTGATCAATGTTTCTTAATTTCACTGGCATTTATAACTGCTAAACTTCACTGGGTAACCTATCCATTTGACAAGATACTGTTAATTTTTTTTCCCTTAGATCCTAATATTTTTTTCTATTTTATACTCAAGGACTCTGTATCAAAAACTGTATTTCTGTATTTTTGTTTATGAATCCTCCTTTATTTTTCACCGTCTAAATCCTCTGATAGTATAATTTAAATTGTCTCTCGGGAATTCTGATGGTGTCTATAATTTAAAACTTCTAATTCATCCAGGTCTTCGATACTTTCGAAATTTTCATCAGCCCTGGATACTCTCACATAATCTCCTCCAGCTTTAACACCAAGTTTATTCTTTTCTTTATTTTTCCTAAAATTATAGGCACAGAAGGCTTTGTCTCCACCATCTCTACAGGGGTATTCTTAAGTGTTCTATGATACTGATTATGGGAGAAAGCCAGGTCTGTAGTACTCTGAGAGATAAATGGTCATCTTCGTGGGAACACCTATGTATTCTTTTCTTTATAGTTCTTTTGAAAATTCTTCTTCAACTATCGCAGCTTTATGAACTGAAAATGTGTTGTAATACTCCTATGTCATACTCAGTAATTATTTCTTGAAACTCCTTACCTAAAATTTTGAACCTTTATCTGTCCATATCATTTTGGGATATCTGCCATCCTTATTTATCTGGCCCATTATCAAACATTCAACGATTTTTTATCTTTTAAAACTTTTTAACCATATATCTAATAAATTATCACAAAGAATATATTGAGGTACCTCTTCTCAGATTTGTGGGTAGATTTGGTATTTGTCATATATGTCAAATCTAACTGCCATACATTATCTAAATGGTGGGCTATAGTTTTCCGTGTCGGAAATATTTTTCGTATAGGTTTATGAAGGTTAAAAGCATTTCAATTCTTAAATATTTTTTCAATTCTTTTTATTAATATGAGGAATGACGCAAACCTTGAAAACCACCGTAACTGTATAGTTGTTTCACATCAAAGTAATATTCAGACCACTTCTTAGCCTCCATGACCAATGACGTTAACAATAAAATTATATCTATTTAAAATTGAAAGATATAAAAATCAAAATGTATATGAAGATTTAGCTGAACTACAAATAATATTAACTATTTTAAAGTGCAAGAGTGGAAAATATATATGTATACAGAAAGTCAATATGGTTTAAGTATACATTATTTTAAATTACAAAACAATACAATCATATAAAAGCATTTAATAAATAATTAGGAATCACAATCATTTTAAGTTAGATGATATTTTTTTTCATTCTACCTAGTATTCTGAAATTGTGATGTTTTCACTAG
The DNA here is from genome assembly GCA_015478945.1 of Trachelipus rathkii. Taxonomy (NCBI): domain Eukaryota; kingdom Metazoa; phylum Arthropoda; class Malacostraca; order Isopoda; family Trachelipodidae; genus Trachelipus; species Trachelipus rathkii. The sequence goes on along the minus strand of JABUQX010074073.1, from coordinate 2,472 downwards.
GGGCTAGGAGTCAGAGCCGGAGTCTGGGTATGAATTCATAATTTAAAGAGGGTGGAGCTGGAGTCGGAGTCGGTAATTTTGAAGAGGGTATTTGAGCCGAAGTCGAGCCGGTAATTTAAGAGGTCGAGTCGAGTTTGAAGTCGGTCGAAAACTTCGCAAGATAGGAGTTGGAGCCAAAAATTGCTGACCAAGTTGTGGAAATTGTGTTTCTGTGGGTGACTAATCACTTCATGGTTCACTTGACTTGCACTTCCTTACATTCAACATGTAATTGGAAACTTCAAAGTTTTTTTAACTTGCACCTTATGTTTCAATTTGAACTATATTCACAAACGTTCAACCTTCAACCTTTCAACCTTATACTATCTTTATTTAAGATGCTGAAGAAATAAGACTCCATGGTAAGAAGAGAAATTTCTATTATAACGATATTCTACTGTTGCTGTTTATATTGATCCCATCTAGTTATGGGTAAGCCTAATTCAGATCAACAACAAAAATAATCTGTAATCTCTATAACGTGGGAGCTGTCAGGTTTAGTATAGTTGTGAGAAGTTCTAGAAGAAAAGGATACATCTAAACACATTGTAAGTGATAAAACTACAACTATCCCCCATTACTACCTTCTCAAGTCATTTAGAAAGCTCAGAAGATGAGTATGAAAAAGCTTCTAGATATTAAAGAGCTTAGTCGAAAGTCAGATCTGCTCTACCTCCAAACAAGTTAGCGCTGAACTGGCTTTTCCTGCCTCAGCATTTTAAAATTAGACCTAAGAGAAAATGAAGGAGGACCTAGCAGATGCTATTTTTTATATATATATATATATATATATATATATATATATATATATATATATATATATATATATATATAGTTATATGCTATATATATATATATATATATATATATATATTATGGTATATATTATGTTATATATATATATATATATTAGTAGGTATATATATATATCAGTAAGGCTCGTGAACCGAAAACATGGAGAGGCTTATATTGAGAGAGATATATATATATATATATTATATATATATATATATATATATATTTATATATATATATATATATATATATATATATTGTAATAATCTGACCGTTTCCTTTATAAATCCTGTTGATTCTGTAATAAGACTCAAATAATCGATCAATGCAGTTTTAATCCAATCAACAATTAATAACAAAACGAGAAAACAAGGCAAAGACTTTCTTTAATATATATATTTCAATAAATATTATTTTAACAACACATTTACTTTATATTAAACCTTATAATTATAATTCTGGGAGTTGATATTAAAAATATCAAAATTTAACTAATCTAGCCTAATAATTATTAATAAGATTAAAAGTGTTACAATTATTCCTTATAAAATGCACAAATCCTTATCACTTGGTAATACTTAATTCACTGGCAATGTTCGTGAGACCTAAAGATAAATAGTTTAGCAACGAGGAAATTAACACAAAATAAAGCTTACGATAACTCCTACACTTTTCGGACACCGATAAGTAAATATTCACACCACAATAAGAAAGCTCATAAATTTAGGACAAAATCGAGTAAATACCGGAACAACTTGTAATAAAGAATATGGACGGTTACTTACTAACCATTTCTAAAATGCCATACTTAATACCATTATAAATCCCAAATAAGTGTGATACTTCATAATTCCAACTTTAGGCGAGGTTAAACCTAATTCCAACTTTGGTTCTAGGCAGGCAAGAGAACACTGATTTATTAATTGCTGTTTCCAATTCCGTTTGAACTCATCATCCGACGCACCACTATCATCTTTTCAAAAGGTTGCCAACATGGGAATTATATCTCCTGAGTAGATTACTGTTTAGAGTTGCCTAGTCTCTAGGCCCAATCCCTATTAAAATAACACTGTCAGCAATAATCTTTTAAAATTTGAGATAATAATACAATTACTTATTTCCTTGCCGTTTCGTACGGGATCTTTTCTTCTTCTTTGGATTTTTCCTTTCATTCCTCTGTTATATTCATCGTAGTTTTCATAATTCAGCATATCACAAAACCACGTATGCATTCTTAATGTTATTAACAACACAGTTTCATCATGAGGGAGGATGGCTATCTACCTTACAGTTTAGAGTTAAACCTAGACTGATTGACAGGGTGATCCAAAATACAGCCCCTAATCACACTTAAAATCTTTACGTGCTTGAACTTAGCGTTGCCCCCGCATGAGTCCCAATCTGGGACTTTTTCCTTCTTACACCTTGGCAACTGGTCTCAATATAAATTTTAGCATACCTCTCTCTCTCTCTCTCTCTCTCTCTCTCTCTCTCTCTCTCTCTCTCTCTCTTCCTTCTCTTCTCTTCTCTCTCTCTCTCTCTCTAAATAGCATATACTTAGTTAAGTAATTAAAAATGAAAGTCACATTTAGATAATGAAAATCATTAAACACCCAAATTGAATGAACGAGCATGGTG
>JABUQX010074072.1:40000-51807 GCA_015478945.1 Trachelipus rathkii | reverse complement strand
TACAATTCCAATATTAAATTATCTATAACATGCCAGTTTTTCAATAAAAATCTTAGCAATCTGAGAATTCACAATTCAAAAATGAAGGCAGGATTTTATCTAGCGATTATTTATTTTTGATACCTTGTTTTATTAGTATTTATATTATTAGGTGATAGATATATATTAGTTGTTCTTTTACTTTTATTATACAATAAGTGTTAATAACTATATCATTATTTGTAATGAAATGTAATCAATACTTTATCTTTTATATACTACATTTATATTTCTAATATTTATTACCTATTTAGGATGTAACTAATTCATGTCAACTTTTTAGGGCATTCTACTATCTTAGTTTAAGTTCATATACCAAGCGTCCCGACATTTGAACCTAGCTCTAGCGCCCCCCATGTTGCACTTCTCCCACAAAATATACATTTCCTTACTTCCCCCGTATGCTAGACTAGTTATACTTTATATCTTTATATAATTTATTATATAATACTAATATATTTTAATAATATCTTAATTATATTTATCGTATACTTAATTTAGATCATTTGAAAAAAGATCATACTTACTAATATACTAGTATATTAATATACTAATACTACTATAATAATCTTATTATATCTGTATCTATAAAATGATTAAAAATCGCTAGTAGACTTCATACATCTGCTACTAATATATAATAATTAGTGAATAAATACTAAATTCTATTTATACTTGAGATTATTCTCATTCGCCTTTAGCTGTATTGACTTATATATCAATAAGTAATATTTGTGTGCTTAATTGTCTCACTTACTATATTTTTAATCAACCCTCTATCATTATATATATATAAAAACTTAAGCATTATTATACTTTCTGTGTAGAATGAGTGTATGTTTATCATATATCTATTTAATTAATTCATATATATGTTTCCTACCACATCATTTTAGAATAAACTAGACGACCCTATCATACATATAGTAGATATATACTTAGATTATTACCATGCTCTCAACATGGTCAAAAAGTTAACTACGTCTAATTAACACGTGTTTTGTGCGTCTTGCCTCCTCAGTTATTATATAGCAAAGACTTTTGTTTTATATAAATCTTGGTAATACTCACGATAATTGACGGTGAAATAATTTTCCGCAATAGCACACTGGACACGCACAACGCGGTCCACTTGAAATGAAATTACAATTCTGTTTTGGACGTGTCACCCGAGCGAATCATTTAACTAATCTTTTATCTCTTCTTAAAGTAGGAGAAATGATCTCTCTCTGCTGAGTAATTATGTTTGTCGCTAGAGTTACATAAAAAAATAATTTTATATGCAATATTTGCAGTATTTTTGGGATATTATTATCATGAAGTGCCATTGTTTATTTTAAATTATTATTTGTTTTAATTGGGGATCAAGTTGAGACCTTGCACACGATTACCCTATTCTATTCTAAAAGCATATAAAAAAACTATGTTTAATAAACTGAGTTACTCTCTTAAAAAGTTGTTCGTAAATTAAGTTGGATCAGATAGATTGTTTCAAAAAATTGAGCTGATTATCATCGAGGAAAGTCTTCGGAAGTTCGGTTTCGTGTTCAGATTGTGATAGAGGATAAAAACTTCTCTAGAAAAATTTCGCTGTTATGCAAAACTTCCCTATTTAAATTCTGCTTGACAGCTTATCTAGTATAGTATTGAAGGCCTTGCTGAAGAATGCATATTTTGATAATTTTCATCTTTGTCTCAGATCTGTAGTTTAGATACAATTCTTGATGTCCTTTTTGTTGTAAAAGATTTCAAATTTATCTTTGCACATTTTCGTAAAGGTTTCTAGGAAATTCTAAATTCATTAAACTAAGTTAACACAAGAGTTATAGCAAATTAATAACGGTAGCACATCCATATCTTCCAGATTTGCAATTTTTATTTACAGAAATCAAATTCTTGTCAAGTTATTATTCCCATATTACAGACATAAAGAGTATTTCCTAGGAACTCAATTTTTTCAAGAAATTCCCTTTGCCTTCTTGAGGCTGATGACTGGTCTCTCACCCCCCCCTTTTTTATCTTCAGATATAGAGCTTAAATCCTTAACAATAGCTTCCAAAACCTGGTTTTAGACTTTTACAAGCTTCTACTCGAGCTGACCACCTTGTCCACATAGTGTTTTGGAGCTAGTATATTGCGTGTTTCGAAGACAAGATTCTGAGATAATACCCGCTCTGACATGCGTACACAGCCAACACAAGATAGTAATTATAACAGATTATCTGAAGCCAAACTCACAAAAATAAGAAATCACGCCTGTTATTATCAAAACATTGATTAGCAGCACGCTAGCATCCTCACTAAATAAGTGAAATTTGAAGTCCTGAACATGGTATGAAATTATGGCTAGATGGTTGACCTCTTTTGAATTCATTGTTTGCAGAAGCCAGAAATATATTCCTACTAATATTAGCAGTCAATATTATCTTAACTTAGTGAATCACCCTCACGACCATAATGTATTATGTCATTAAATTAATTTTGCCCTTTGTATAATACTCAATCACTGTTTCTGACTAGTTCTTTAACCTGTATCATACAGAGATTTTTATATAAATATCTTTAAAAAAGCTGATTTTCGTATATTGGGTACACCTATCTATTAGCTTAAATCATTATACTGATAGATAAAGCTCACCTTATTGTTACCGTTGGTGGAGCTATTAAAGACACTGAATTGCTTGTCCCAATATTTATATAGAAAAATATCTTTTTCTTTTGTAGAGGTTGGTTATTTATCCTATTTCTTCACGTATTTTCCTGATGAACATCACGAATTTGTATCTAAGCCGTTAAGTTTGGATCTAAGTTTTCATAAGTGTTAATGTGATAAACTAAGGAAGTGTTTCTCTTGCAAGAAAGATATTTATAGGAGCCATTTGTATGATAGGTGATTTGTGTAAAAAGGGTCAAAGATTCTGCTATATATAGGTCCGAGATACATCAAAAAATTATTCCCAGTTTTCGTATAACAGAGCCATGCTAATTTCTATTTCATCGCCTCGGTAAATTGGATAACCCCCTGGAGAAAGTTTACTTATTAATAACAGGCAAATAACTCTTGTAGTATATATATACTTTCCAAATATGTTATTCTTACTTCTAATTGAAGAGCAATGAGCTTTGATCAAATCAACTTACATTAATATGAAATTACTTAGTCTATCTTCAGTCACTATAATCAATCATACTATAATCACACTCAGTGGCGAACGGAATTTATAAATGTTCAATCAATACATGATATAGCCATGCTTCTCTAATATTCTTAAAATCACTATACTGTTACTAAAACTTTATAAGCATACACACCGCCTCCAAAAAAGTTATTAACTTAAAGACTCCACACAAAAGACGCATACTCATGACATTTTAGAGATTAACACTTAAAAATAGACGTTTCATCAATCACATACTCCATTCAAAATGATTTTTACGTATTCAAATACAAGATTTTTAGTTAAAAATTACGAATTATTTGTATTCATGAATAAATTACACATTAAAATTAATAAAAAAATCTATTGTCTGAATTTTGATTAATTCCACCTATATTTTTTGCAAAGAATATCTGCGTGGTCACTCTCACACTAAAACCTCTACCAATAATAATAGTATCATTCGAGCTTATGGTATCAAAGATTATTCTTTGTCTTAGTGCTTCGTCTACCTGTCGTCACTAATTTCTACGTAACAGTAACGTAAAAAGTCTCACTAATGCTAATTAATGTTTCACGACGATTTCCTCAGATGTTAATCGCATATCAATTTAATGAATACATGATATATTTAATGAATACATAATGTATTCAATGAAAACATATTGTATTTATGATTGGTTATTATAGAGAGTTTTATTCATGTATTAAGGATTTGAGATTACGATGTAGATAGAACTAGGAAACAAACCTGTGATGCTTTATTTTACGTATTTTTAAACAACAACAAAGTCTTTTTTTTTCTCATTAATTTTCTTCTATTTTATTTTATTTAATTTATTTATATATAACTTTTTATGTGACATAATTATTCAAAAGTACTATGCTAAGTCTATTTACTATCTTAAATACAAATAAATAATTGTTTTTCTTACTTGCTGAAAATTCTATTATTATAACTATTTTGTAAATTCCAAATATAATATCAGTTCACGAAAACGCTGATGGCATAAATTGAGAGTGTATCCAGCGCATAAGGAATGTTAGGGATCAGCTCCACGCCGATAGAACAATTTATAAAAATACGTAATTTATTCACAGAATCACAAAGTGCTGATAATACTTACATTAAAATTTATCTTGGCAAAAATGAATAAAAGATATCAAATACAGGGTGCTAGATATTTAGATGTAAATAATGTTTAAGAATATGCCTGTTATGAATTATGAGTTCAAATAAGTAGAAAAGTCCCATTTTAAACATGATTCTGTTTAAAGGGCAAAAATATGGTATTACTTTCGTGAATAACCTAACTGGTGAATGATAAAAAAAATTATAGAAAGGAGATTATATATATATTATATATATAGAATAATATTAGTTATTAATACTTAATATATATATAATTAATATATTATATATATATAGATTATATTATAATATATTAATAATATATATTATATTATATATATAATATATATATATATTATATATTATATATTAATATATATTATATTATTATATACACTATAGGTATATATATATATATATAAGTATTAATTTATAATATATAATATATTAATATATCATATGATATATATAGAATATATATAATTAAGTATATATATATATATTTAATAATTAAATATTATATTATATTATTAATTATATAATATTTAATTATATATATATTATTAATATATATATAACTATATATTATATATATATATACTATATATATATTCATTTACTAAATCGTGACAATATAATTATTTTTATAAAATATAAATGATATATTGTTCACGTATCTACGCAGAATTTAGGCCGTCCTATCTGAAATTTTAGCTCACGCCCTGGTGACTCACTGGGTGCCACCATGTAGCTCACCATTGCCTTTAAATACCGCCATGTATTATATATTATTTAATATATATATATAGTATAATTATATATATATTATATATATTATAATATATATAAATATATATTAATATTATTATATATATTAATATTATAATATTATATATATATATATATATATATATATATATTATATATATATTATATATTAATATTAATATATTATAATATTATATACGTAATATATATATTTAATATATATAATTATATTATATATGGTCGCAAATTCCAAAATTTATAATCTGATTACATATATAATATCTCTAAAAAACTATGTATTATTAGACTACAGTAAAACGTAAATTTACATTTATGTATGGAATGCTGGTCTAATTATTATGACTAGGTAAAATATAGTATAAAAAAATAAAAAAAAAATAAAGAAAAAAAAAATTTATATCTTTTCATAAACTACAATAGCTATCAGCAAAATGGAATACATTTTAGTGTTTAATCCAGAGTAACATCTAAGTCACATTAGTGATATAAACTGCTATCTCTTGAGTACTGGCAATCAACTAGGGTGCTCTCCTGAGAGCCTCAATACTGTAGCAAAAAGGGCGCACTTCTTCACGCTTGCCAGACACCTCGCGGTACGGGGAGGAGCGAGTGAACCCCCGCACTCACACATGATACGAACATACCAAAGAGTCGAGGCTATCTCTCGTGAGACTAGTACTCCTCTCACGAGTCATGGGTTATCACATCAGCGGTATTATAAAGTCTACAGTTCCTCGCAGGCAGGACTAGCGAAGAGATCTCCGCGCCGCATCCTTGCACATCTCTCAGTGCAGTATACCCCGGTCGGGGTATTCTTTAGTTTTAATATATACAAAAAAAGGTCGACAAATTGATCGAAAAAGTGTATATTTGATACTTTGAGATCACGAATATGTCGTTATATATATTGATATTTTTGAACGATTTTGGACATTATCCTCCACATAAAGCTACAAGATAAAGGTCTTCTATAAGGTGAGCTCCTCGTATAAACTAAAAAATTATGGAGTAAATTAATCATAACTCAATATTTAGACTTTTTATTATTTTATGTTATATTTTATGTGGTACTATTTTTCTTATGTTAAACTAATATCTTCCACTGGCATGTTCCCAAATAACATGATATGTGTACACGCTCTATATATCGTCTTGAAGGCGTTGTAGTTTTGAATACATAATAGTATATATGCTCTATGTTATTTTTTTTGTTTTTTCTTTTTTTTTTTTTTTACAATTTTTCCGTTGACCTAATAATTTTGGCTTGACTCAAGCTAATCTTCTCCCTTATTGAATTGAGATTCCGCCCTATTATTGATGTTCTTATTTTTGGTGGTAATGTTTGACTGTCTCTGTGTTGTGTTAGTGATTTTTTTGGTATATGTTATCGTACTTTGCCTACTAATAGTTTATTTCCGATATGAAATTATAAATTATTATATATAATTGACGTGAATATTATTATACTAAACGTATCTGACCTAAATAGTATAAATAATAATTATTAATATATTATATTATATATATTATATTAATATAGTTATATATACAGAGGTGGACACGATCCGTTATGATTACTGGAGCAGTATAAACTAGTTTATATTTGATGAGTATATGGAGTTAATCAGCGACTCGTTACATATTTTGTTCTTTCATGTAACACATATAGCTATGATAAAGTTACTCAATTATTTATTTATTTCCTCACAGTACTTTTTAGTCCGTATAAACATTTATAAAACTTTTGTATATAAAATATATATAATATAATATTATACTATATATATATGTTTTTTTATACTATTTTTTTATAATATAATATACTTCTATATATATTTTTATATATTTTTTATTACTCCATATATATATATATATAATTATATATAATTTATTATTTATTTATATTTTTTTTTTTCATATACCACTATATATATAATATTTTGCTTAATTATATATACCTATATATATATAGTATTTATTTTATTTTATTTATCTATATATATATATCATATATATTATTTTTCTATTCTTATTTTCCTACTTATATATTTACATATACTATATATATATATATATATTATATATATTATATTATATATATAATACTCCCTTACATCACCTACCTCATATAAACCTATGATATATATATATATATATAATATACTCTACTATTTATAATATATATTACTATATAATATATTTCTAGACTTTATTATTTACTTATTTTATATCACCTTTTTCTATATATATATTATTATCCTCTTGTACCCTTTCTCTTACTACCCTACCTATTATATATAGATTAGAATATGTTGATAGCCAATATTGACCACTGATAGCCAATTGACCACCCAGGTCAAGATAAAAAATCCTTATATATATTATAATATATATTATATAATATCATATATTAAGTATATATATATATATTAAATATATATATATATATATATATATATATATATATTAATATATAATATATATATATTAATAATTAAATATTATAGTATATATATATTAATATATATTATATATATATAATTATATAATATTATATATATATATATATATATATATATATTAATATATATATTTAATTATAATATATAATTATAATAATATATATATATTAATTAATATATATAATATTATATATATAATTAGTTGTGTATGTGTACGGTTTGCCTTAGCTAATCATTGCTAAGTTCAGCCTAAAACCTATCAAATATTGTGAGAATTTATTATATTACTGTAACTCTATGAGAAGCCTATATATAGCGAACACAAGTTTTCGCTTCATAAGTCTCTTTCTCTTCACATATCTCAGATCGATTTATGCGATTAGCGTTAGGATGTGAGATTATCTAAATATATAAATTAATTAAATAGATTAGGCTTTGCACCGTGAAGAAAACCTTTTATTATAATTACAATTTCATTAATTTAAAATGATTCGATAAATTAAAGTTTTGTTGATCTTATGTTCTAATAATTTTTCGAGATGAGTTTGAAGTGTTAATAATACCACTCTCGCTCAAGGTAGACTATAATATTTTTGTCATTAAACACAATTTTGGGGAGGGAATGTCGACCTTGAAATGAAGGGGTAAGGCAGTAATTGATATGAGTATTAATATATATATGTGAAATATATATATATATATAATATAAGAATTTTCCGGAATTGAGATTATGTTTATCTATATATATATATATAGTGTTATATCTATATTACTAATCTCCATATATATAATATATATATATATATATATAATATATATATAATATTATAGTATTAGTAGTAGTTATATTATTATTAGTATAATATACTAGGATATTACTAAATATATAAATATAGGATAATAATATATATATATATATATTATATATATATATATAATAAGTATATATATAAATTAATATATATATTTACAGGTATATATGTATATATATTATATATGACTTTTTGTTTTACACAATGGTCAGTTTGAATTTTTTTTGTTTTTTTTTTAATATATTGCTACTTATTATGATACCAACAATGAATTTCATGGTAACGGACATGATTAAATACATATATATGGACCAGTTACTTTTATCGGATCCGTAATTTAAATTTTATGTTGTTTTAACTAAAGGAATAACCTAAGGGTAACCGCAAAGATAGCAGGAGTCGGGGTCTCTCGCCTTTCGGGGAACTACGGGGGAGTAGGATTATTTCCCCCCCTCGGGAGGGTCTCGGAACCCCGCTCTTGGTATTGGGTGTCGCGGGGGTTTCTCCGCCCTCCCCTACGGGGTATGGAAAACGTCCTCCCACTCTGTCCCCCGTCGGCTCGAGCCCCCTATTTTTTTTTTTTTAAACTAGTTGTAATAAAGCTTTATACCCGTATGATTCCAAAGTATGTATTTCTAGTTTTTATGTGAGAGATGGGCGTACTTTTTGAATGATATTTGATTATGAATTTTTTTTTTTACATGTTTTTAATAAGCTTTTTATATATGTGATTCCAAATATGTAATTTGTTTTTTGTAATGATATTTTAGTATTATTGGACAGTTTAAGAGACAAGGTCCCAAATTTTCAACATAAATTGTTGATATTTTAAAAAATTATATCTTATTAAGAAATACATATTCTGAGAGCTTTGTGTATAGTGCGAGTGTCACGATACTCACACACATCTCTATAAGTTCATTGAAGTTAATCTTGGTAACATCGCGCATTGCGTTATAGTAGTGAAGAGAGTTCACAATACGCTCTCTGAAATGTGTAAAACTCTAATGAAACGAGGCTAGCAAGCGGAGATGGTAAGATATCCTGATTGGTGAATTTGGAAGTGCCGATTTGTACCATTTCTGTCTATTTATCAATCTTAGTTTTGTCATAATCTATAATCAAAAAAATACAATTAAAAAAAAATAACACACAAAAAAAACACAAAAACACATAAAAAAAAATTAAAAATATCAAACTCTGACCATGGTCTTGCTTAAACAGAAATGGGGCATTATATTTATATATATTATATATATATATATAATATATTATATATATATAATATATATATATTATATATTATATATTAATAAATTTATATATAAATATATTATATATTATATATAATATATATAATATTGAGCACAATCTTTAAAAGGAAGTTACATAGAGACATGATATTCGAAAATCGCAGAACTCTGCTCGTGCAGTCCCTGCAGTGTCAACGTGTTAGCTAAAACTCCAATAGAATGAGCGAGCGTTACCACAAGTTGCTTTTTTTTATCATGTTGAATTTTGTTATTTTTTTTTTTTATCTTTTTTAAGGGGAGGGAGCCGACGAAGGGACAGAGGGGGTACTTCGTCCCCCCGTCGTCCCCCGCTGAGCCGAGAGACCCTGACTCTTTTCATCTTTTGCGATTTTAATCTGAGTCATTTCTCTTTAGTTAAAAAAAAAAAAAGCTTATTGGCAACCCTTGACGCACTATTTGCCTTGAAATAATCGAAAAAATCGATTACATGTTCGTTCGATATATATTCGGTTAACATCCTTTTTAAAGGACAAGTTCATATATATTTATAATATATATATATATATATATATTATATATATATATATATATATATATATATATATATATATATTATATATATATATTGATATATATATATTTAGGTAAAGCTAGAACATTAGTGTACCCAATATCTTGAAACACGATAACGTACAGAAAACCAATTATCATATTTGGAATCAGCGTATAAAGCTGTAAAAAAAAATGTTTGTAAAAAAAATTTTTAAAAATGTAAATGTAATTGTAAATTATATAAAACTCAACACATAGAAGAAAATGCTCAAAGGTATTGTAATGAATGAAATTCTGTAAAACTTAAAATAACGAAACATACGTAAACTAAACCATAACCTAATGTAACCTTACCTAACTCTAAAGTAACGTAATAGCAGCGTAAATAAAAGTTTTTAACCAACATTCCTGTAATATGCTATACACTGATTCCAACTTATATAATTGGTTTCTTGTAAAGTATCGTAGTTCCGAGATATCGGCGTAACATTAATGTAAAGTTGCCATATATATAATATATATTATATATATCTATAATATACCATATATTTTATATAATAAAACATACTTATATATTATATATATATATATATATACCTATTATTACTTATTTATATATATATAATAGTATATATTATTTATTATATATATATTTAACCTCTTCATGTTTTACAAATTCCTTTTCATTTTGATTTTTTATTTTTTTTTTTAAAATATATTCTAGTATATTGATCTAACAATCAATTTTAAGTGGAAACCACCATGATTCTCAAAAAATATATAGACCCTTTACGTTTAACAACTCCGTCAGTATTTAATTTTTTTTTTTTTTTAACTAAAAGGATATTACCCATAAGGCCTAAACCGCCAAAAATGTCAGAGAGTCGGGGTTCACTCTCGGCCTTCCGGGCCGGAACTACAGTGTAGGACTATCTTCCCCCCTTCCGCGGAGAGTGTTCCGGATCCCCCTCTCTTTGTACTTGGTGTTGCGGCGGGGGTTCCTGTCCCGCCCTCACCTACCGATTGTTTATTGTACACAACGTCTCACCCCCAACTGTACCCCCGCTCCGAGCTCCGTAGCCCCCTATCTTTTTTTTTTTTTTGCTGTTTTTTTTTATTATTATTTTTTACATTTTTGTAATAAAGTTATATGCTGATTCCAAAATATGTAATTTATTTTGTTGTAAGTGTCGTACTTTCTCTACCGAGACTTACCTTTTCCATTTATGAAAGAAAATTATAGGCCCTATATATATAATTTTTGTAAATTACATTTTTACAATAAGTCTTATACGCTGATTCCAAATATGTAATTGGTTTTTCATTAAGTGTCTTTTTTTTCGAGATATTTCATTTTTGTAAAAAAAATATTTAACATAAATAATGATTTTTTAAAAATTCATTTAAATACAATATTTCGAACTTTTGAATCTTGTTGCGCGTTACCACTGAAATCATTGCTTGTATTCAAATTAGGCAGAATAGTTTATCGCATATATAATGAGTTATGCATATTATTTATTTATTATAAGTGACGGATTTAGTCGCTAAAACCACAGCAAATACGATTCTAGTCCACATTTATCAAAATTATATATATATAATATACT
>JABUQX010074072.1:2500-35000 GCA_015478945.1 Trachelipus rathkii | reverse complement strand
CAGTATATTACTGAAAAACACTATATTTAATTTTATATTAATTATTATTTATCTTTATACCTCAAAAACTCTACAACTACATAGATATAATGCATAAAATAACGATAATAATTATATTTTAATAGTGAAAATACATCAATATACCATAAAGAAAATTCTAGAAATTCGTTGTTTTTCTTACCGATAAATAATGTATTCCTACCCTTAATATTAAACGTAGAGTTACATCATATCTTATTATTAAAGTCATAATATATTTTAAATATATATGATATATATTATTAATATATATATATATATATTAATATATATTAATATATTTATATATATATATATATAATATAATTATAATATATATTAATATTATATCTTAATAATTAATTATATATTATATATATATATATATATATATATATATATATATATATATATTATATAATATTATATATAATATATATATATATATATATATATATAATACCGTTATGTAATAATATTTACTTTCAATATTAATAAATAATTTTTTAATGTATTGAAATTAGAAACAATCAAAAAGATAAAAGAAGTTAATAAAAGTAAAAAATGGAAAAAAGATGAAAAATACAAATTCAATTTTACTTCCTTTTAGGTATTTTCCATTATACGTTTACCCATTATTTTTTCTTTCCTGTCCAAAATTTAATTGTGAAATTGTTTAGTAAACTGGAGAACATAATAATTAAAATTAAAAAATAATTTCAACTCAAAAAACACACTTATACAAAAACACCACAAACCTAACGTGATCACACTCCACTCTGCAGACCTCACAAAAATAGCAAGCTAATCTGAGCTCATCACAAAAAAGCACCACAAAATTTCTACACAGTCTAAGAAACATCGCTATAATTATACAATAATCACTACTACGATAAGCATATATTCATTAAATAAACCAAATTTATATTAATAAATAAATTACATAATAACTACTGGGTCACTATTAATAATACATTTATTTCATCACATAAATCACACGCAATAATAATTAATTATATCAGCATATAAAGACACCTTATCAACATATTACACAAACTACAGTCTTATAAAAACAATACTAACTTTTATTCTATAATAACACTAACAAGCTATATTAATTTAAGAAGATATACACATAAAATAAAACACACAATACATTAATATTCAACAATATAAACATTATTAGCTAAATACAACAAAAAAATTGATCATGCACAATCAAATTGAATATTACATAAATACATAAATCATATTTCAAGCATAAAATCACACTTTATTATACAATTACTATACATACAAAATTTTCAGTCTACCAATATCTAATGGATCACATACACAATTAAAAACCTTTTATCAGCATAAACACCATTATTAATAAACAAACCAATACTTATTTCAACAAAAGCACACATACAAAAAACACAAACTACAGTCATATAAAGCACACTTAAAACAAATACAACATAACACATATATATTCAAATCCACATAAGCACAAACTTAAATAAAAACACACTAAACTGCGCTCTATATGATAAACACACTTTATATATAAATACTCACAAACTTATACTCAACAATAAAATCACAACTTATCACAAAATAACACTCACAAATAATAACAGTCATATAAATACAACACTACTCTTATTAAAAACATAATAAAAAATAAATAACAGTAATTCATCTTCTGTTCATAAACTCTAAATTATAAATTTATTCTCTCTTATTACCAATAAAAATTCCAATATTTGAATTTATTTATTTTATACCTTCTTTTTAGTTAAAGAAATATCAAAGTATACTGTGTAAAAGATAGTCATGTATAATATTCATATTATTATAAGTTTTTTTAATCTATATTTTTATTTATTATTATATAGTTCTATTTTTATTATAGTTTTTTTGGGTGTTACGTTCACTGGATTAAAAGTTCTTTGTATGTGTAGACACTCACTCTCGGAAATTAAACACTCATTCTTAAAGTCATAAAGAATAAATAGATGTGCAATTCTAAGTAATCAAAGCGTGTGGCAGGAATTTCAATGTCTTTTTATTAATATATGCTTGATTTATCGTCTTGTGGTTATTGATTTTAGTGTTAAGTAATTTATGCTGCGTGTGCTGCATCATAATCAAAACATCTTCTTGTGTATATGGATAGAAAATGCTGTATGGGATCTGATATCTTGGATCATTGTATGTGTGGGTGTTTTTTTCGTGTATTTTCTCATAGTTTATATAATTACTTGCCCTACTATTATTCTCATATTATATTCTCTATGTTTGATTGCTTTTTAATTTGTAGTCTGTGCTTATTTAGTGCTTTCTCTAATACTTCATAAGTGATCTTATAATATATATGAAAGTTGTATGACAATTTATATATCTTAGATTATAGGTATATATTGTAAAATGATTGAGTCCAACTCACCGGAGTATTGTGGAAATGATAAACTTGTATGTTGTGAAATAGTACTGTCCTCTCCTCAAATTGTCTTAATCAGCGTGAGAATATTATTGTAAATGAGATGACGGAATCTATGTGTATTTATTTGGAGCTCTGTTTTTGCTCTCTAAAGATATTACTAGAAAAGCTCACTTGCTTCCATAACTATTTAGGAATATGTTTCTTTTGTTTATTGGGACTGAGGAGAAAGTGAAGAGAAAGAGAGAAGAGACAAGGGATCAATTAAAAGGAAAAGTTATAAGTTTGTTATATTTGTTGTAATGAATGGTTAATAAAGAAATGCTGATTATAATAAGAAGATCTCTCTAGACACAACAATAGACAGAAAAAAGTTACGAAACAGACTATAAGAATGAAAGTAGTACAGTGGGCAAAATGTGATTAGAAAAAGTTAATAGTATATATTTAAACATATCTACAGAAAAAACATATATTTATGTGTCTCTGAATTAGAGAATTATGCAGGAATAGGTAATCTAAGAAAAGATCATGTGACTGGTGGATATAATAATTTAAGCTAGAAAAACGAAATAAAACAAGCTATGACTATATTAGTGATTTATGTGGAAACATAGAGACCAGAACGATGTTATGCTATTAGTTCCTAATAATAATATTCTGAGCACTTAATTTCACTCTCCGTCTCACTTTATGTCTTAGTGTGCTTTGTTCTCTACATCTTCATGCTGACTCTATGTAAAATATACATCAGTCCATTTGGTTAGCTGGTGCCATCCGCTCTACTAAATGTGAATGAAAAACTATTCCTGCATCCGCGATAGGGCCTGGATTTATGGCCAGTCAGCGGATTTAAGTTCGATTTATTCTTGGATGTTAAATCACCTAAGATAACCTTTTCCGTATGAGGGTCCACTTGATCAGATCGTGGTTTACCAGAAGGCCATCCTAGAAAACCATGACCTCTCATGTGAGTAGGGATGACAGTATTAATATATATATTTTATTTATAATATATTATATATTTATATATATATATATATATATATATATAGAACAGATCACAAATTACAGATATTATTTATTTTAATTAGATATTAAATATATATCTATATATATATTAATATATATATATAATATATATATATATATATAATATATATATAATATATTAATAATATAATATTATATATTATATATATATATTTATTTATAATATATATAATTAAATATATATTATTAATATAATAATATATATATATATATTAATATAATTAATATATTATATATATATATATATATTAGATTAATAATTATATATATATATTATTATATATAATATATTAATAATACTATAATTTAGACACGACTAACTGAGTACAAAACACTACATTGTACTAAAAATAACATCACAAACTTCAGTCTATAAAACACTACACATATACAAAATAACACAAGGTCATATATATATTATCAACAAAACTAAACTATCTCAATAAACATCACATCAATAATACACTTACTATAAATAACAACATATATACAAATAATATCACCAACTACATTCAACAAAAAAACCACACTTTACAAGAAAACACACAAACTTCAGTCTATATAAACACACACGTCTATAAAACAAAACAAACTACAGACCAATTTAGATTATTTCGTTCTCAACCTTTACAGGATAATCCTTTAATCAGTGTCTTGGTATAAAAATTTTTAATATTATTGTATAATATTAATTTTATTATGCTTAATAAATATATGATAATTTTCATACTCTCGAATCATATTTCCCAACAGCCATGTTCTTGATCTCACAAGTTTCTAATCGAGTTTAACTTTTCTATTATTATAATATAATTTAATTATTTAAGCTTCATTTTATTATAATTATTAGTTTTTTTGGTCTTCTCACGTTCACGTGAAGTTCTTTTATGTAATAAAAATATTGGAGTTAGAAATTATTTCACAAGCTAAAATTGATTGTGTGTATCGAAAACAAACTTAGGATACATGCTTTTTTATGTGTATATTCGTCTGTGTATATTTTAGAATGTTTAAGTATTTGTGTGTGTATCATGGCAAATGTCGTGTATATGAATATGGACATGAGATCTGAAATCAATGTTGTGTGTGTCAAAAAAAACTATTTTGCCTTTATATTAAAGTATGTTAAACTGCCTTTATTTGTCTGTGTACGTATTTATATATTTATATTTATATACGTATATATAATGTATTTATGTATGTATGTATGTATTCATAAATAGTATGTATATACGTAAAATGTATGCTAACGGTGCGGAAATGATAAATTTGTTATGTTGAAAACGCCCCATGAGATCTTCTGTATAGGTGTTTAACTATTATAATTAATGTTTCAGATATTTAAATTGAGCTTTTGGGGAATTTTTTTTAGCCCATTTGAAGTCAAAAATATTTGAAATATTTGTAAACATTAATTGCCTCAATAGAAAATTCAAAAAAATTTACATCGATAATTAAAATAGAAAAATAATCAAGAGAGAAATGCAAGTTTTGAAAGGTAAAGAAAAACATGATATGAAAGAGGAAAACATAAATTAGAGAGAATGAAGAAGGTAGGGCATGAGATAATGACAATTCTAAGTTATTATAGAAGAATATTCTAAGATCTATGGACAGAAAATAAAACAAAATAACATTACATTAAAAAAGCTACAATACCTGAAATTAGGAACAGCCCAATGACTATCAACCATCATTACTTAGACAACCTATGATTTTTTTTAAGTTATTAACTTCTCACTCAGAAATATAGAGTAAATTTAGATTTACATCGAAATTCTTTTTGAAATGACAAATATTGAAGAATTCTAACTGGCAAAGATCAGAACTCTTTCCATGGACCAAAATTTCACAATTAATACAATCTGTATGGGTTAATTAATACATGTATTTATAACTGAATTAAGTTTAGGTGCAATTGGTTAAAAGTTCAATAAGAAATAGCGTTATATTAAGCAATAAACGTGGATAGAGTCATAATGGTCTATCCAAAAATGGGAAAGAAATGTTTAAGACGAAGATGAGTAAACGGATGTGATTAATATCGATATAAGTGATAAGACAATAATTGGTACAGGCCGATTGAGAGTTAAGCTCAGAACCAGATAATGATGATAAACCAAGGATTGGGAATTCAATCTTACCGGCTTATATATACCTAACGTAAGTGTTAAAATTCATGCTCTTTAATCTGCTTCTCAAATGGACTACCGTCTAATACTGCGATCTCCAAATTCATGGCTCCGGCTCTGATCTCAATATATACGTCATCCTGGACTCCGGCTCTTAGTTACTCATAACTCAACTTCTTATTTTTAAATATATTGAGTCACTAAATTCTCAACCCTTTAATGTATTGATTGTTCATTTAATCAACTAATTTATACAAATATATTCAAAAAATAAATAAATATAGTTAATTATTTTTATGTTGTTGTTTCTCTATTTGATGGCTTTCGCAGCACCTGGAGCTCCCACAAATCTGTGTGATCTTAGCCGGCGAAGACTGGGTCGCCAATCTCGCTGAGCTGTCCACCATCTCTCATGCGACTACCCAGAGCCAGCGTGCCGCTCCACCCCCTGAAATCCAACACATATGAGCATATGAAGAGTTGTATAGTGTGAATAAAGGATAATAAAAAGGAAGACAAATAAAAATACAAAAAATGATGGCCTGGAAGCGAATTTCAGTTCCCTCTCTAATCTTAAGACTAAGAAAACTTATGGTCCTGACGATAACCTTCCCGTAATTTTTCAAACTTATTATTCCGAGCTTGTACCCTGCAATATTTGCAATACTGTAAGAAATCATTCATTTTCAGATATCAATTAAAATTAAAACAAAAACTAAAATAATAAAAAAAGTAGATAATTATTATTAATTAATTACCTTATGATTATATATTATTATTAATATATATATATATTAATATTTTGTATTTCGGTATCTTTGTTATATTAAATATTATTATAATATATATATACTTAATAATATATATAATATAATTATATAATAATATATATTATATATATATTATTTATATATTAACTAATAAATATATATATAAATATATATATATATATTCTATATAATATATCATATAATATATAATATATATATTATATATATTAATATATATATATTAATATATATTAATACTATAATATTAATTAATTATAAGTATATAGGTCTAGTGGTAGACAGGATGATAGCAACCCCGGCCCTTTACTTTGTTGCTTGCCAGAAACTTCTGGGACCATGAAGGAAATCTCTATTACGTATATCATATAGGAAACATACGGATCTAATTCTCTAGGGAATTTGTAGTAGCGCGCCGCAGAGAATCTTACCGGAGTCTTGCTTAGGTCCTAACTATAATTATATATATAAATATATATATATATATATAATATATATATATATATATATATATTATATATTATAATATATATAAAATATATATATATTATATATATATATATTAATATATATATATATATTAATATATATATATATTATATAAATTAAATATATATATATATATTAAATATTGATTTTTGTAATATTTAATTTATATATTATATATTTGTGTCTAACCTATATTATTAGCACTATACATCACTAAATATTATATATATTAGTTTCATTATTAAGGTAATTTTAAGGATATTATTATATATATATTAAATTAGATATATATATCCTTTATATTTTAATTCATTTATATTTATTTTAAATGTAGTAATTCAATTACTAAGGCTATAATGAGCACATTATTTAGTTTATATTAGATTTATATAATTTATTTGAATAACATAATTTGTTTTATATATTTATAATAAATTACAATATTCTTATAAATATACCTAATTATTATTATTATATATATAGATTTTTTTAGAATATTAATAAATATTAATTTGACAAACCTATATTATTGTATTATATTATATATATTACTAGATTTATATATAATTCTTTATTTTTCTGTATGAATATTGAATTCAATGAATAAAAAAATATATATGAGTTTATATACAAAATTTAAGGTTCTTCAATTGTAATACATATTTAATATTATTTGCATAAGATCAGGCGTTATATATATAGTACATATAGTATATGAGTGAAGTTTATATTTATATATATAGGTTTATATAAATATAATTATATATAAATATTATATATGGTATTATTAGCTGATAATTATTAGAGGGGACACTATAAGAAACATATAATAGATCTCCAAACTGCAGAAATGCCAGAAAGTAGTTATTATATTATTATATTATATTGTTATAGTAATAAGGTGTAGCAAGTACTTTAATATTATATATTAGGTGAACTCACTAAAGTGAGCCGAGTTTAAAAATATATTAGTATGGATAATAGTATATGTTGAGGATGAGAAGGGGAAACGGTAAGATTGATGCAGTACAGTTATATATTATATAGTTAATGATATTATCTGATAGAGGCATCACTATTTGTATTTTCTTTCACTAATTTAATAATAATCTAGTATAGGGATAATTTTGTAAAAGGGTACTATATTTTCATATAAAATCATTTTTTCTTGTTATGCATCTTTAATGTCGGCTAAATAAAAAAAACTAATATAAACAATAGTATTATCTATATAGTGATTCCTCGGTATGTTATTTCGTTTCTTCACTCTAATGTAGTTTTTATGTGTTGTTATTTTTTTCATTTCTTTCTCTGAAAAATTTATGTGAAAATTGTGAGTTTAAGAGAGAGTGCCTATATAGAGGTAAAAATATTTAAAGTTTCTAGTTTTAATTAGCCCGAAAAATATAAAATTAATGAAAAAATTTATTATTAGAACACATAAAAAATGTGTCTATAGTGTACATTGTTGATTAAACAATGTATTTAATAAATGAGGACAATTACTATATAGTGGCTATGCTAGGTGTGAGAGTAAAATGATGATAAATTAAATGAGTGAATATAATGATAATAACGTTATATATAGATAAATGATTATTAGTATATATATAATATATATATATTTATGTAGGTTCATGTTAATAAATTAGTATTATATGATGTAAAATGAGAAATAAATGAAAATATGCTTAGTATCCATGTGTATAGTGGATTTTATATGGTATCATGTAGGAAAGGTATTTATATTATATAAACTCACTCGAATATAGATCGTATATATATGTTCAGAATATTAGGTTAAAGCGGTAATGTGTTATTATAAGTTAATAGCAGTTTGATAGTATTATATATATATATAATTGAGTTGTAGTGATATAATCCGATATACCGGGCTAGGTAGAATTAACACGATAAGTGATTGAAGTGAGATTCAGTCCCGTAAACGAAATGTCTGTATAAGGAAGAGAAATTATGAGTTTGGCATGAATGCTAGGAGAAATATAAGGTATGCTCAATATTATTAATTGTGATAGTGTTATTTATAATGAGGCGTAGGTTTATTTATTTGATATTATATATATAGTAGTAGTGTAATTATATAATAGGTTAATATCGTGATTAAGTTATGTATATACTTCCTACCTGGTACAATAAGGGTAATATATAATTGAACCTTATATTACATACTATGTAATACGATATTTATACTATAACTCATTAAGTAATGAGTATATATATAGTACTATTATTATACTATACCTGTTCTCGCTCTGAATTTCCCGTGAAGCCTCATAGTTATTAATGGATTTTCTTATTGTACTCATGGCGACGATATAGAATGTCTCTAATCTAAATTAATATATGGTTAACTTAGATTATAGGAGGGCTCATATATGTAAGTGAGTACTATGGTGAGTAGCTATCTTTTTCTAAAACTTTTGGATCTATATTTATATTATTATTATCATTCTAATACTATTGCTTTTCTTTTTACCGATGAGTGCTATATTATGTTATTAACGCTATATCACTTACCCCCTCACTCACACACTAAATGGTGCGTCTATTTATTAAGCAGTGTGACGATCACAAGAGGAGAGGGAAGAATATTCACAAGAATAGATTAAAATAAGATACGTTATTTTAAATAATATTATATTTAAAATTTTTTAATAATAAATAGTCAACTTAAAGTTACAATAATTATAACTTATTTTTGTGTGTTTAGCATACACATAACTCTACTATGCTTGACTCGTAACCAAACAACCATAATGGTACAAAACCTTTAACAAGAATGATTTTCTGAAATTACCGGAAGTTCTCACAAAATGAGCCCATATTATAAATAAAAATAATCATAATAAGTAGATAAATAAATAAGATATACTTTTTTTATAATTACATAATAAAATAAAATTAAAACTATGACGAATTATATATTAAATATATTATTAATATTAATTTATATTTTAATATATTAATAAATATATATTATATTGTGTGTTTTTTTGTTTATAATATATTAATAAATTATTATAATATATTATATTTATTATAATATAATATTATATTTATAATATATATATAAATTTATTAATAATATATATTATAATATATAATATATAATATATATATATATATATATATATATATATAATATTAATATTAATATATATAATATATACTAATATTTAATTATATATATATTAATATATATTAATATATTAATAATATATATATGCCTAAATATATTATTGTAAATATTTATATGTAAATATAAATATGATATATTATTAATATATATTAATTATATATTAATATATATTTATTATTAAATATCAATGTTAATATAAACTTATAATAACTTATCTGTATTATACATTTATTATGCACATATGACAATATTATAATATATATATATATATAATATATATATAATTAATTAAATATATAATATATTAAATAATATATTATTTATATAATATATTATAAAATATATATAATATATTAATATAAATATATAAATATATATTATATATATATATAATTATATTATAATCACCCACCCGCTTTAGTTATCCATGTTATCACATTATGCTCAATAGATTGGTGTAGTGTATAGGCTCATTATAACTGGAGATTACTAGTTTGTGAGGCTGAGGATTATACTATGACCCTATTATAAAGAATGATACCTATTAGATGAGATTCTCAAGTGTTATAAAACTGTGGGACTTTTTTATTGGAAAATTACTTTATTCCACCATCATAATTATGTTTCTCTTATTTATCATGAATTTAATATATTAATTTGATATTATTATTATTAATTATTTATGACTTCTCCTATTTCCCATTTATTCTATTTCTACTTCATTTCACATTATTATTATAGTATATGCTCCCACTAATGGGCATCTAATATCTCTGATGCATATATGAGTGGGTTCTATTTGGTCTCCTTGCGTAGTCGTGATCGCAAGCAGGCGATTTAAGTATCTTTTGCTATAGAATTTCGACAAACTGTTGACCATCAAGAAAGATCCGGCAAGAGAAAATGAAAGGTAGAAGAATAAAACTTTTATAATTGCTAGCAACTTCGGTTTCAAAAAAAAAAAACATTATGCAAATTATACAGCAAATATATATAATTTATATAATAACTAAATCACATTAAAATATCAAATATATTTTTCTTATTCTGTCTACATTATTTCCAACTTGATTACACGAGAGAGGAGACCTGGGGCCGCCAATTTGTGAGGGAACCTGTTCGCCTGGGTTGGATTGGAATGCAATAGCATATATATCGCCACATAGGAATAGAGAAGTTTTCTTGTTCTGCATTTCTTATCTTATGATAATGAAACCGTGATTCTTTTAAAATACAAACCATTAATCCATTCTTCGACTTATATTGACTCTATGCATTAACATTCGGCTGGACTATTTGATTGTACCTATATATAGTGGAGTATAGCTACGAATCGTAGTAACGTAGTTTTTACGTTATTGAACTAATATGTACTTCTCTCGTGTGTCTGTCATCCCGACGTCACTGCTCTCAGTCTCGTCTCTCTCCTGTCGTCTCTCTCGTCCGTGCTTCTCTCTCATCTCCTCCTCTCGTAACTTTCTCTCTCTGTCCACATCCACAGCTCCCACCTCCTACGTTGTTCACAAACATACACACACAAAATCGTAGCGTTTCAACTTAGAAATGAAATTATACAATCTTTGAATCTGTCAGAAGACCATTCCGTTGTTGATGCTTTGGAGTTCCGGTCCCGTGGTCTTGATTCTGAAGAATTTTTTTTTCCAAATCGTTTTTATTTTAATAATTAATTAATTTCCATAGACCCTAGTAGAAAATATTTGAGTTCTTTCATTGAAATACTTGTTCAGACAACTGACTTTATAGACGTGTAGGAGGAGTAAATAGAAGGATTCACCACCTTCCAACTAATGAATTAATATTAAACGCTTATTCCAGCCTCATCCATGTTTTAATTTTAATAACGTTTTAATATATCTCATTTGCAATTAATATGTTATGTATTGTATCATCCATGGTAGACTAAAGTTTATGTTTATATGGTAATAATAAATTTTTTTATTATATATTTGGAAATAAACATTAAAAAGATATAATATATAAATATAAATCATATATATATATAACTCAAATATAGTGTATGAGTATATATAATATATATACTGAAACAGAACTATACAAATAATAAATCACATAACATATATATATATATAATTACCATCTATATTACCATATAGGTATTCACCTGCCTTTGACCCTATACCATGGTCCCTACTATCTTATAGTAACCTTATATATATATATATATATAATATATATTATAAATAATTAATATATATATAATATAATATATATATATAGGTGAGTATTAACCTTATAGATTATTTAGCTTCTTACTTTCACTATACACTATTAATACTAGATGAGTTCTATATATATACTTCTCAGTACTAAAAAAAATTATACAATAATTTCGATTTCGTTCGTAATCACCTAATAGCAATAACCCCGAATAATCACTTATCAATGTGTATAATATATGCTATATTATATATATATATTAAATATACTATTCATATTCTACCTAACGGTCTATACTATGATATACTAAGAGCCCAAATTACAACATCCAGCCATATAATTTAGTTGTTGGTGCCAGATTCTCCTAACGTATTTTATATTTTCTGTTTATAGTTTCCTCCAATTCGTCGGTTTCATCACTCCCAAATAAGTTTAGAGTGCAGATAGATACCTCATACGCCATCTAGCGCAATTTCCTAACCCTGGGAGGGGTACTGCAGAATACCCATAGTGGGGTGCAAGCCTCGGACGATCGATCCTCCAGTTTCGCGCCGATTGTATTACTTACTGCGATCCGCTACCTCCAAAACTCTTACTGAGCAGAGCACAGAACCATTCCTCTCAGTAGGGCAGCTCGAAAGGATACAAGTGCGCACATAGAGAATAATTATTGTATGTAAAGTATGGCCTTGCGAAAACTACCCAAAAGATAAACTGAAAGGCATTGAATAATAGATCTCCCAGGAATCGATGTAATCATAGTCTGCGTCGGGAATTCTTTGCTCAATACAGAAAAAGCTCTCCCTTGCATCATTTTCATAAGAACGCTGCCATAAGAAGGAAATGTTTTATCCAAGAATGAATTAATAGTTTCTCATATGCAATCGTTTCCGTCTATATGCGTTAATCGTATTAAGTAACAAGACTTTTCTTTTTAAGTAAGTTTGTTTTTTATTGTTTGTTTTCCATTGTTAGAGTGCTATTAATTCCTACTACATTACTATAAAACTTAAAGAACTAAAGAAAAAAACCACATATAAACAGAAACAATTAAATTCTAAGTTCCTTATTAATAATTATGTGTAGCCTAAACACAATTTTATAGAATATTATTGTCATTCACCTATATCTCATAGATAATGAATGAGAAATTTTGTATATGGACCACCATTGCAAGATGTGGTAAGTCGGTTGTTGTTGGAAGGAACTCCAACAGAGAAGAATTTTTCCGTTCACAAACATTTTATAGATTCCCCCCTTCGCCGGGAAAACCTCCTGACAAACCAAACCCCCGTTTACGTACTGACCTTTAACACCCCGGTAACTAATTCCAAATCCTACCATAGAGAGGGTAAGATATTTTTAAGTCCCAAGTTGAAAGGGTTCACAATGGGATAGTACGTGAGGTGTTCGCACGTTTAATCCCTCCGACCCAGAGCAGTACTTAATACATTCGGTATGCATGCCTCATTCCAAGGAATGTCAAGCACGTGAGTCGGGTATAAAGGGGTCAAAAAGGTATCCCCGAATAAAATATGCACTCTTGCTACTGTTAAGATATTGGTGTAGTGTAGGAGCAGATCCGGAAGAAAGGACAGATATCGTAAACCGTTTCCTATTTGTCTCGGCCCGCACTATCCAATCATTCTACTTCTTTTGTGGTTGGAGAATATTTATCAACGTAAGCTAGTAATTTCACTCCATGATTGTATAGTATCGTTAAAACCTAATCCCTAATTTACTCACCTTCCACCACACTCTCTACACCTCAAAAAACACAAGACAAAAAGAGAATGATGGAAGAATAAACACCAGCGCAAACACCGGAAATCTTAGCAACAATTGTACCGTGACATCCTTCTTTTATAAAACAAGTTGAGCAGACGACAGATAGAGGAAGAGAGAGCATTGAAGCGACCGATGAGAAGAGAGAGATTGAGAGAGAGAGAGCAGGAAGAGAGAGAGAGAGAGTTTGATAGAAGAGCAGTAAAGGAGAGGAGATGATAAGACTAAGAGAGAAGAGAGCTATACATTAAATTGAGACAGGAAGAGATGCTATACACGAGCACAGCTCAATGAAACCGAGAGGAGAGATGAGAATGCAGACCAGAAATCGAAGAGAAGAGATGACAATTCTGAGATATACGACGCAGAATATAACAAACTGACCCGACACGAGACGAGGAGAGAGACGTACCACGGTGTAAATCGCACGAGGCACGAGAAGACAACTAGCATAGAATAGATAGCTACCAGTATCTCAGCATTAGAATTGTTTATAGACCACGTCTCAGATCTTATAAAATATGCTCATGATATTGAAAAAACTCCAGATATCAAAGATTATAGATCAGAATGCAATAACACTCAGATAAAAGAATTAGAATAATATGATAGATATAATAGATAGATAGATAGACTACGATAGATAGAGTATGAATAGATATGGATAGCCATACATAAGCACTCAGATAGATAGATAGATAGTTAGATAGATGATAGATAGATAGCATTAAGGAGAGATAGAATAGATATAGAATAGATAGATAGACTAGATATAGTCAGACTAGATAAGAAAGGTAAAGCAAAGAACTCACAAAGATTGGAAGAGAAGAAGAGAGAGCAGAAGAAGCCACGAATTGCAGATTGAATCTCCACGACGAGGTTCCAAGAAGGAGAAAGAGAGAGAGAGAGCCGAGAGAGAGAGAGAGAGAGAGAGAGAAGGATCACGAAGACGAAGAAGAGAGGTGACCAGTAAGAATCAGAAAGAAAGAGAGAATAGAGTGTCTCTGTATATTGCCCATGTTCAAGAGGCTCTCCATTTGAACATTTGGCCCTTAATAAAGTGTCTCGCAGGTCGAATACACAATTCCCCTCATACTCCAAATATGGTTTTAGGGAATTCTAACAATAATTGGCACAATCTGTACCCAAAGCTACCGAGTACTGTGAAACTACCCCTGGAATTATCTCTTAATAATTGGCCTTATGACACTAGTTCTTCATAATTAGTAATGGGCGATAAATAAAACCCATCTCTTCGTACACGGTATATAAACCAAATAAATTTATTGGTATATTAGGGGATAATAATAACTAATACTTATATATATATATATGCCTAATATAGACTTACTATATATATATCATATGTGAGTTACCCATACTATCACCAATTTTGGTATTCTGCTAGTGCAATCGACAATATGCAATAATATATATTATATATATATATATATATATATATAATATATATATAAATATATATATATTATATAGTAAGTATCTTGATTTATCTTACTTATATATATATACATGATATCTACTATATATATATACTTAATATATTTATAATACGTATATATATACCATATATTTACCATATATACCTTATATATATAAATATATACCTATTATATTTGAAACTTATATAAACTTTATTTAATATTTAAATCTTTATATAATTCAATCATATATTATATATGAATATTAAAATATAGTATTGTTTATAAATAAATACTAATACACATATATAATACAGAATAATAAGAAACAGAGTTACTGTATACTAAACATATAAATGATTTATAAAAGATTATATATTATATCTAGTATATTTATATTTAATTATAATAATATATTATATATAATAATATTTATAATTGTTATTATTATAGCAATATATATTATATATTATAATAATATACTAATAATACACTATATATATATAACTATATAATATATATATAATATATTTTATATATATAATATATAAACTATATATAAATATATAAATAATATATTATAAAAACACTAATACTATATATATATAGGAGTATAATCACCCAGATTTAATAGAGCTAATAAATAAAACATATTGACCTATAAATAACTCAGAAGATAGACCTATTATACTTAGCCATAATGATCTCATTTATATCTTCTAGATATGATAACAATAATGCATAAATAGGTATATTATACTTATTATTAATTAGATATGTTAACTATATATATATATATACCCAACTATATATATATATATATAAATAAATATTCATATATATATATTACTAATTATATATTATTAATATAATTTAGAACTAATATATATATACTCTTCATAATATACCAACCAATCATATATATTCTTAAATATAGTCTATATACTTAATATATGTATATACATTAAATATTTATATATATTACTCTGATTTTATACTTTTACTTATTAATACTTATCTCTATACGAGTTATATCTTTTAATCGGCCCTCTCTTAAATGAGATTCCTATATATATATATACTACCTTATATATATATTAGATAGTAAAATGAATTTATGTAATTATATTTATATATATATATATATATTATAGTTATTATATATATAAATATATATATGATATAATATAGTATAATGAATATAACATTAGCTTATACTACTCCAAAGATATGTATAGAAGAATCCTTATCGTTCTATAATTCTTATTATCATTTTATGGTTATTATCATTTACCCTGAATAATATCAGTATCTGTTATTGTGAAATGGAAAATAAATATATACTGTTAATCAATACGTAACGTTCGTAGTAATAATAAACGACTCTATAAACTTATATAGTTTACTATGAGTGGAGTATTCTGTGATTAGTGTATAAAGCTATATATTTGATATGTATTGTAATAGAATTAGGTACCCAATAGATGAGGTTCCCCAATATCATCCATAATCAAACTTACCAAATTTCCCAAAATCTCAACTATACCGCATGATGATAATATAATATAATATATATAACTATATATATTATTAATATATAATATATATATATATATATAAAAATATTATAATATATATATATAGTACTGGGAAAAAATTCTCCAAATCATAGACCTATTTACATTCATCGTAAAATTCACCTCAATTATATGTGAAATATTTACGGATTATGTTATCGTGATATAACTACCCCAATTACATTATTCTCTAAAAATATGAACATAATACCCATTTCGTGAATACTACACTTTACTGCTTCTACTCAATTTTACACTAATAAAATACTCCACAAAACTCTATATGCCCCTCCCACATTTTATCTAGAATCTTAGTATACTATGCACAATAGTAGGTATGATTACTGATACTGCTCTCACTATTATTAAATTATATATATAAATTAGAGTGATATGACTAATATTATAACGACTATAATGCTATACTTCTTTATATTAAATACCAATCCTAAACTCAATACATAAACTAAATGTTAGGATTTATTGGTGAGTATAGTATATATATTAAATATTATTATATTTTGAATTCAAACTTATCTACGCATTATTCATTAGTGAGTGATAAAGCTCCTTTACATACCATAAAATAATATTATTAACATTACTGAAATAACTTACTACCCTTAAAAATATTGAGTGTATCGACTAATAGAGGGTTCAAATCTATTATAATATATAATATATATATATATAAATATATATATATATATATATAATATTAATTATCTGTTATATTGATATTAAATATAATATATATAAATATATTTATATACTATATATTATTATATATTTATATATATTATAATTGACATATACCTCATCTATTACCCCCCAGTTTTGTTATCTCCTCACTTTCTCTACGATATACGAGACCCTATATATATAACGTCTTCTAAAATTATCTTTCACCTCTCTTAATATAACTGATACTATCACTAATATATATATAACCCGGTCACATAACAAAATTTATATTTTATTTTACCTTATAAGTCGTAGTGGGTAGTTAACCCAACTAAATATTATGTCTCTTAATAGTATAACTACCCTACATCATTAATATATATAATATTCAAATATTAATATATCTGCCACACCTACTGTGCAAATGGTTATAAACCGAACGAAGGGAATGGGAGGAGGAGATTATCTATTACATATATCAAAAATATGTTTTGAAATTATGTAGGTGTGTTTGTGTGTGTAGTGTGTGTATGTGTGTGTGTGTGTGTTGATGTTTGATTTACGCAGATGACGAAACACCTGTTATTACTTTCTAGATTTTGAACGCTCGTGGGTATAGAACTCTGTGGTGGGAGTCAAATGACAGACTTCATCATTAAATTAGACTCTGTCAGCCAACCAAAGTTACCGAAAAGTTTAGTATCACCTTTCTATGTACTATCTCATATTCTAAGTCTTATCTTCTTGCGTCTAGGAGAGGAACCCTTAGCTCACTCGTCACCGTAGTGATTCACTTTTTCTCCATAGCATTGACATTACTATTAATCCTAACTACAACTTCTTTATCCACTAGCTTTCAATATATACTCTTAAGAGTGGAGTACTTGTGCCCTATATAAACATCGTTAACATCCGAGTTATCAAGTAGGCCAACGTAGCCAGGAATTTTTTTTTCCGCCTTCGGGGGGGGCTGCGATATAGAACTTATTAGTCGCAAGTGGGTTACCATTTCAAGATGTAGAAGTCTCAACTATATATATAATTAAATGATTATTAAGTAGGTAATGGTAAAATATATAGGGTAATATATATATATAATAAATTACTCTATTATTTTTACACAAAATTCTACTCATACCCAGTAAATCAAAATAGAACAGATTAAATTAAAAACCAACTTTTAATAAGATTTATTAAATGAATTAGGAATGAGGTTTTATATGGAGGTAAGCATTTTATGAGATGATATACTAATATTATTACTATATATATACTCAATCTACTTAGCTCCGAGTATAGTGGAATATATTATTTTTTACATAATAGTCTATATAAATACTTCTTAGCAGATCTTTTCAAACAGCTCCTTGCTCCAGTGTAAATATATACTATATATATTATATATATATAATTATGAATGTAGATTCAATCTATTCCAGCTACACCCTCTAGTATATTAATGGTATTTATATATATAGTACTATTATATGTAGTACATCATATGTCCATCTTCATCTAAATATAAGGTTCTATCAATAATATTATACTTATTATATATAGATACATTACCTAAACCCTACCTTTTTACCCATCTTATGGGGATGCTATATACATACTTAACACAGTGAGACTCCCAACCTAATAATGTAAACGTTTTAAGTAAGTATACTAACTAAATCACCTTTCATCTATATATGTATCGACTTAATGTTCCCATTCTCGTTTTATAATGATTGTCCACTATCTCTCAGTCTCCTTCTATGTCTTGTTTAATCCGTGTTGGTGATTCCAAAATATTTTCATTGCGATCTTCTGTGCTTGTGATAACTCTCGTTATGATTTGGGCAGTAAGTTAAAGCAAGTGTACCCCCTGCACACTTCTCTGATCACTCTTTCCAACACTTATATCTTATTTCCGGTTAAATACCGTTTCAGACACCCCTCAATGTCTCGAAATGAGTTCTTCTACTGTTGCGGTGATTAAAGCAGGCGCGCAATTACCTGCAAAATTTATATCCCACGAATAGCAGAGAAGTTTAAAGCCAATGTATGAGCTATGTTCCGGGGAAAACTCCTCTAGTACGACCCACTCTCACCAAATGCACACAAAAAAGACACGTTCGCCCAACTCCAGCTATGTTGGGTTTTTTTTCATTTTGTGGTCTACAGCATGCTAATTTTACATGACCTGCCCCATGGGAGCGGACACCCAACGTTCTGCGCGCTCCTTTTTTGTGTGTGTGTGAACTCCAATTTTCATTGAAGTACCCCTCCGTGAAAGGGAAGGTCAGAGTTCAATAATTTTCAATTGGGGAAACAAAACCCATTTCTAAGTGATGTTTATTAGTTAATCTTAAGGGGGGGATGAACTAAAATATTGCTGATATACAGATGATCAAATTAATATGTACCTGATAGCTGAAGGTTTGCCTCTAATTAAATTAGATAACAAACTGATAAATGTTTGAGTTCCAGTTTAAGTGTTAGTTACTAAACTGGAACAAGAGGGTTAATAAATGTGTCTTTTGGAAAAAGAAAAAGGATGCAAACATGAACAATCTTGTACTGAACTTTGATGTTCTTAACTGAAGTTTGCTTGTAAGATGTTCAAGTTCCTCCGTTATGCGTATTAGCTTGGAAAAGCCAGCTGGTAAAAAAGCACTTGATAGAAACCGAAAGTCTAGTAATTCGCAAACAGCAGCGCTCCCATAAAACAGGCACAAAAAAGCACACTGAAAAACAAGGTTGGGAAATAAAGCACAGCCTGAAAAAGCACTCCTACATTGTGATCGTGTGTGAGATGACGATGTCTGTTCTGGAGCTGGAGAATCTAAAAGATACAGACACATGAGAATAAGCCACACACAATGGAGCGACAACACATCTAAAAAAAGAACAGAAGCTATAAACCACATAAATGTAAAATGTTTAATAATCTTACTTCTTCAAGACGTGGAATCCGTTTGTCAGCAATGGAAAGTGTAAGTAAAGAGGATGGTGTGGGTAAATCCAATGAATGGTCCACACAAGAAAATAAATATTTCTGGAATTGCCTACTTTACTTATATATCAAGCCTAAAGAACACATTATTAAATATTAGAAGCCATTAGTTGGCACCCAATGTTAAATATTAGAAGCCATTAGTGGCAGCCAACGTTCTTGGTGCCATAGCGCTTAGCACTGAACAATTCTATTAAATATATAAAGTATCATTAAATAATATAATAAATAAATAGGTCTTAATAACATTATTTGTTGTGGTACTATGTGAATATATTAAAATTAACGGTGGAACAACTTTATTTATAATATATATATGAGGGTGGATTGGGGCTTACATTGCTTTTGTTATACCACACCCTTATCTCTCCAGAGTGATTCATAGTTTAAACCTATACTTCTAAATTGTCTGAAATGTCAGCTAAGGAACTCTATTTGTAGGGCATTCAATTGAAAAAAAGTAAAATTTTTGGCGTCCTTAGCATGGGATATGACTTAAAATTTGGAAACAAACAACTTTACTTGCTCTTTCTCGTTTCATCTTGTTAATATTTTCTATCACGAAAGTCTTGAAGAATTGATTGGAAATGGCACATAAATAAAGAAAAATATCAAAGATTCAGGGAGTAAGTTTTTATTTCTTTTTCTCCGAAGGTTTATATATATATATATCTACTACTTACTATTTGTGGCATACCTACCTCAGCCAAAATATGCACGGACTACATATATATACTGTTGATAGTATATTATAATATAGTATTATTATAAAAGATTAATATGAAAATGTATGATTGGGATTAATCGAGAAAATTAGGGAAAATATAAAGTATATTACTTTTAAAATTTAAAATTAATATATACTAGGTTATTTTATTATGTATAGATATTAAGTAACTAAAGGTATACTTTTAATTTATAATTGATAAGCTCAGGTACTTATAACTCTTCGATTCGCATCTATCTAAAATTCATCACCTATGGCGTATTCTCCTCCTTTTTCTAGCACACAGCAGGACTTAGAGGTCTGCGCGAGGGGCTAAAGGGCCGTGACATGCGCAGTACCTATGGGGAAAAGAGGTATCGATCCCTCTTCCGTGAGGTATGCAAAAATGATTAGACAAGAGCGAGAAAAGGAAAAGGCCCAGCACTTTTATTACCGCCCCCTCTTAGTGATACCATGATTAGTGAGGGAATCGTCGCATGCAGATAAAGTTCCACGTCACTAAAGCTCTCACAGGGACCGGGACGGACCCTCACAATGGTATCGTCAATGGTAGGGTTCATCCCCTGGCCCAGATGGGGCCCCCAACCATGCCCCCTCACAAAAGCCCCGCCATTCACTCATATTATGCACCTTTATTCTGCCTCTGCCAAACTCACATTTGTCTCTCCTCCAGACATTCCGTTTAGTTGACTCAATCCACTTTTCTTTTCGGTCGATTCCCAACACACTCACACAAGTACAGTCCTGCTTACCCAACTGACTGTACATTCATCCTTTCCCACCTACATGACCAAACCATCTTTCAACATAACACCATGTTATTCTCTCATTTACCCCTTTCTTCGACACCTTTATAAAACGTCTAATTACGTCAGGGCTTCCCCCCTTCTGGAAAAAGTCGGGGGGAAAAAAATCAGCCAGGGAAGGTCAGGAAACGTTTTAAGATATGCTGAAAGTCAGGGAAATTCCCAAAAAAGTGTGGTAAAATTTCTTTAAAAATTTCTAAAAACATATGAAGTGATCCATGGAAAAGACCAGTTACATATTTTTGATATATGTATTTTTTCCTATTACTGTGTATAAATTAGTATTGGATAATGTAGAGAATGTATATTATTGAGTAAGGTGAATGAAAAAATTGAGTAGTCTATAATGGGCAGTAGGAACGACATGTCTCAATATAATCTATACTCTTATACCTGGTTTGTCTTTTCATTTTTATAGCTTCGTACTTAATTACCTACTTATATCTTCCTATTCTGGTCCAATAGGAAGTTTCCAATGTATCATCCTTCCGATTGTGAAGGTGTATTGTATTGTGGGATGTGTTTTGTAGACTGTGTATGTGATCTAATGATACTTAAATCTATGGTTTATTATCTTTTTCTTTTTTAAGGGTTTATTTACTTTTTTTTTATTGTTTTATTGGTAGTTTTTCATTTTTTGCAGTTGGAAAGAGGTTATATATTTATTATTTATTTATATTGATAAAAGTGACTGTCAAAGATATGATATAAAAGCTAAATTTTTAAACGTCTTTAAATGGAGTCTAAACAGAACCCCCAGTTATTATTATTTCGAGTAGTGATGGATTGGTGTATTAATAGAGAACCTTAGATAGTTCAAGTACATTTAACTGTAAAGTATGATTAGTTGAGTATAAAAGAACTTATTTGATTATCTGTTACTATAATCATGATCCGACCAAGGCCCTATATAGTTATCCCAATTTCCTAATGAGAGTAGTAAAAAAACTACATTTGATGAATTTAAGTATCAGAAACAACTTACAATGAAGCAAAGGGACCGAAACCAATACATTGAAAATATCTTTTTTCATTTAATTGATGTTTCTAATAATACAAATATTAGTGAAAATGTGTGCACTCGAAAAATTATATATATAGAACTCAATATCTCATCAATCAACTTCTAATCATAACTCAACCGATTGTAAATGACCCTGAGTGTATTATTAATCATTTTCCTAAAACCATGATATATATATATATATAAGGTTGATTGAGAAGTTAATTTCATTTTCATTTTATTGCAAATATTAAAGATATGTAATGATAACCATAGATCTGAAATGCGTTATAATTAGGTGCATATATTGATAAAGTGATAGTGAGAATTAAATAAATTCTAGATAATATTATTTTGTAGTATATTATAATATATAGATATTGTTTAATACGATGAAACATATGGTTGAACAGTGTCATCTTCCAAAGAGATACTTTATGCGATGAGTATTTTTTTTTCATTATCTATAAAGTATAATATCCTGGGAATAGAATCAAGTATGTATATGCAGATATTAGTGGTACTATAAATATTATTAAATTTAAGGTAACTGATATTTTCGCATTAGTGAGATATAATAATGCTTAGATCAGTGAAATATAGAGGTATTATCTAGTAAATAAAGCTAATTATATTTAGTGAAGAGAAATTAGCTGATAATAATATTAGAGTTCATGATATTTCTCATATATTATTATAGAATTATAACTGGAAAAACATACTATATATTTTAAATATATCTGTATGCTATATGAAATATTATATATCTTAATATTTTATTTGCATCCATAAAAATGATTGTACTAAATTTACTTGTTAACCTTAAGAATATCCATTTATTTTCTAGATATATATAGAAAGAATCAATCTCAGTATATGTATCTAAAATAAACCTGAAACTCAAAAAAAGAAAGAAGAAATAAATAATAAGGTTGAGAAAAAAACTTGTAAATTCTTAAAAACTAATTAAAAACGTTGTATAAATAGTATCTATGAGAAAAGTATTTTATATATATACTGTGAATAAAAGCTATTATGTGACAGAAAGAAGACACTATAAAAAATCTCAAATAAATAATTCAAGATGCTTTAGTAAGAAAATAGATTTATAAACTTAATAATCCTCCTTCGCTGATTTTAGAACTTTTGGCTGATCACAGTGTGGACGATATTAATACATTTACACCCCAGATAGGGAGCTTAGTCGAAATAAGCTTTTAATTTGCTTTCTATCCTTAATTATAGATATGTATAAATCCTGCCATTTTACTTTTATGCTGCGAACAAAAATAAATAAATAACAGGTGATAGTGCCGTGCCATGAGAACATTATGGAGATAGGTATTGGATATAACATAATAATAAGCGTTCAAAAAGTTTCGTCATATAATCGTGAAAAAAAAACAAAATAATCATGATTATCTTTTTATTATATATATATAAAAAACTATCCTTATGATGATGGAACATTGTTTCTAATAAGTGTACGGAATTCAAATAACAGCTTGAAATATCTAAAACTCGTTGGAAGCATTAAAGTTGAGGCTTGCAATAATGATAACTTACATAGGATATTGTTTCTATTGATAACAATCAAAAAAAATATTCCGAAACATGCTCCTGTACAGGAGGAAATTATTCGAGAATATACACAAAACTAAAATCAGTAGATAGTTGAAACCCTGTACGTTCTAATCATCATTATTATATTTGATCGAATGTTCTTTATGCGAACACCTAACACGCAACACCTCTAAGAATTGAGTTTCTCATGTCTGTACCACATTTAGTATTCTTGCTCAAAACAATGGACATGAGCACTTTCTATGAGTTAAATAAACCAGAAACAAAATATAGTCTTATCAACTTTACTTATTACATTAACACATTTAACGTGAAGTAAACGAAACACATGATTCTCATATCTTCCTAACATTTCTAGTATATAAAGGAACCCTAGAGTCATGCGGTCTCATACACTCAAATATAACTTATTAAGTGCTCTTTGTTATTCAATTACTATACAAATTTAATTGCACCAGCCACCTTAACCTTGACCATTATTACCACAACTTTACCTACTAACACTTCTTAGCATATCATTCGTTCCTACTTTCAATAATCCACCATATATCCTAAATATTTTTTAAAAGACCTCGGCCTATGTTCCAGCTGCTCACCAGTATATTCTAATTATACATATTATAAATCATACACATCGAGACTATATTATATATATATATCATATAATATAGTATAATATATATAATATAAGTATATATATATATATATATCTATCATTTATATATATTAGATATATAATATATATATATATAAATATATGTTATTTATAAAAGTAATCTCCACTGCTATCATACTCTGAATTGCTACGCTTTCGTGTTAGCACACAATATTATTCTATCTAAATTTTTTTCTTACCTTTTGCTCTACAAAACCTCCTCCCTTCTACATAATAAATCTTATAGCTCTATCAATCCTCCATTACACATTCCCTCCACTACCACTCGCATCTCTATCTCCAAATATATACTTTTTTAGTATTCACAGTAAATCTGCTACTGTGAACGACACCGTACACTGTCTTCGATCGCTAATTATTATCTATAGAAAAGAACCCGCTTTACACTTTATCCCGAAAATATAATACTTGTAGTCACATATGGCGTACTCCTCCGACTCTACGACTTTAGTCGCGATTTGATGTCTTACATTCTATTATTCATCATCTATAATGCTATTACAATTCCATATTTCTCTACACTACCCGCTTTACACTACATGCCATAATTTCTATCTCCTTTTCATAGCACTAAATGCTTTAACTTTGGAATCAAAATACATTCAGTGGTATATCTGCTGATTAATCGCACTGTCAGATTTTGTTTACACAACATCTTATGATTGTACATTGAGGTGAGCCCTGCCCCGTCACATTACCTACCATCCACTTCCAAGTAAATGGAATGAAATTGTGAAGAGCGCGAAACAACATTAATAATAAACTAGGCTATCCGCACACAATTTTTTATTGCGTTTTTCTGAATAACCGAACACAGGTGCACATTACAAAATGAATACTGTTGTCGACGTACTAGGTCAAACTTAGTATGCATTCAAATGGTAAATAAAAATTTTTCCAATAATGTAAGAACAACAAAAAATCCGTATCTCAACAATACTATAAACCTAGCAGATTTTAGCATGTAAAAAAACTATGATCTTATTTGGTTATCTCCACCTAAAGATCTGCTGTACATAATTAATTTACAAAAAAATATTCGGTTTCAGAAGAGCTAGCTCGATGTAAAGTTTAATGCTATGATGTTAACCGGGTTTTTGGGACACCACAGGTACCCGTTGGTCTTTTAGACAAACGTTATTTTGGTGACGTCACGAAATGACGTCACTGGAGCGCGTGTGACGAAGTCACACTGCGCGACTCGATGGCACTTACATACAGTGCCACTTATATAATATTATATAATATTACATATATATATATATATATATATATATATATATATATATATATATATATATATATATATATATATATATATATATATATATATATATATATATATATTTTATATATTTTTATATATATATCTTCTATATATATACTATATATATATATATATATATATATATATATACTGCTGCTGCTATATATATATATATTATCGGTGACGTCCGCAGTGACTTCACCGGGTGCACGTGTGACTTCGTGACGTCACGAAGTGACGTCACCGTTATATATCGATAGTGACAACACTACATATAGGTATATATATATTTTTTTACATAATATATATATATATATATATATATATATATATATATATATATATATATATATATATATATATATATATATATATATATATATATATATATATGAACATGCTTTTTTAAAAACAATTAAGAAAAAGGTTAACACGTGGTTTTCACGTTTAAGTAGAAATTTATTTTCATCATTTTCGGGAGAGAGTATATATATATATATATATATATATATATATATATATATATATATATATATATATATATATATATATATATATATATATATATATATATATGCTATATATATATATATATATTAACTGGCTCCATCAATGTTTCATCCATATCAAATATAACATCATTTTTGAACTATGAATAAACTTAGACATCCAGAAAGTTCAGTCAAACATTATAAAATAAAATATTGATCATACAGATCAATAAACTAAATACTTTAATATTTGGAATCAAAATCATTTAGTACCACAGCATACCAGGCAGCACATTTAGCGTGAATGACTGTAGATTTTAACAAAGTATAACAATCTTAAGCTTTACTATAAACAAACTGAAAGGTATGGTAACAGGGCATCATACAGATGAGATTTGGCAGAACTGTAAGCACTTCTTGGAGATCCCCATAGGGATTAAGCTCTCCTTGAAAGGGTGTGAAGTCACA
This sequence comes from Trachelipus rathkii, assembly GCA_015478945.1. Taxonomy (NCBI): domain Eukaryota; kingdom Metazoa; phylum Arthropoda; class Malacostraca; order Isopoda; family Trachelipodidae; genus Trachelipus; species Trachelipus rathkii. Next base: position 7,225 of record JABUQX010074072.1, on the reverse strand, counting down.
GAAGGGGATCACCCCTAAAGGGATCAACCAGCGGGCATTACCCCTCCCGAACGAGAGATAAAGCAAACATCCCTTAAAGCTTGCTGTAAGTGTAAGTTTAATACTATGATGTTACGTTTCTCCCTTTATTTAGTCAATGTTATATTGCAATTAAGTTGTTCAAATATAAGGATAAGCAATGGTTAAAAGTTATTTTGAACTTTTCTTGTTAATCTCAAGTATTCTCTTGTTTTCTTGGTGATAAGTTTTTGAGTTTTTTTTCAAAATAGTTTGAATGCTAAAAATTTATGTATAACTTTCTGGAGTTTTCTTTTTTCTTGTTTGGTAGTTTTGAGTTATATATATATATATATATATATATATATATATATATATACTATATATATATATATATATATATATATATATATATATATATATATATATATATATATATATATATATATATATATATATATATATATATACATTTATATATATATACACTTATATATATATATATATATATATATATATATATATATATATATATATATATATATATATATATATATATATATATAAAAAAAAACACATATATATATATAACATATATATAAATATATAGAAACCTATATATATATATATATATATCAAAAACACTTAGATAAACTATCTTATCATTCGAAGGGGTCACGTGATCACTTGTTGATAATAAAAATATTAGTGGTCTCAACATAGAGACGTCATGGAAACATTATATCACAGTGGTTGCTAAGGTGGCTTCAAAGAATAAAGTTATGGTCAGGTTGCAAGAAGTAATTTCTTCCTTCATTACTTCAATATTCTACACTGATCCGTCGTTGCATCTTGCTTCTCTTTCACCTGGCGGTGGTGGTTCCAACAATCTTTGGATGGAGCGGTGTCAAAAGCCAATAGAGTAAAAAAAATCTACCATACTTTCTAACTTTCTTGACCCTTTTACTTCTACAACGTGACGTTTGTGCCAAGCTTTTTAAGATATGTACAACTGCAGGTACTTGAGGTAGTTTACAACTTGTATTCTACCACGGTTGTGACGTCACTGTGACAAAAATCTAGGGGACATTATTTTCGCAAGAAATTTGTAAAGACCGATAATTTTATGAGTACTCGTTGTGATATTTATTTCAAGTAAAATCCGTTTAGTGTTTGCAATCTGCTTTTTCTTCTGTATTTAGTCTTCCTCACTTTAGAGTTTGCGCCTTAGCTCACTTGAAAGACCTGACTTAGGTTGAATTTTTTTTTCTTTTAAGTTTCTCCATGTCAATGTGAGAAATGATAAATGGTAAAAGAGTAAATGGATAAATTAAATTAAATCCATTTTATAGGTATTATTTTTGAAAAAGACGTGGGTAAGCTCGCTTTCCGAAAGATCAGAGATTTGGGTTCTTGAAGATATATCTGGCATATAACAATCGGTTAAATTCGAATTTGTTGTTTAACACGAATCTAATAGTTGCTTTAACAAAGGATCTCTTCTAATTAGTAGAAGATTAGTAATGTTACGTAAATATGAAACCTTTATATACATATTTTATGTAAAGAACATGGAACCAAAATACTTGGGCAACCCCATTAATAGAACATAAAACAAATATAGGTCAAGTTAAAACCTATGCCGGAAAAACTCTACTGAGTGTAAATATGCGATAGTTTTTTCTAAGAATCATTATATAATAGTTCTGCTTGGGCTAAAAAGTTTTAAGATATGTAAAACAGATTTCTTTCAATCAAAATATCTCTATATATCCTAGCCTGCATTATACTTTTATATATATAAAAATATATATATATATATATATATATATATATATATATATATATATATATATATATATATATATATATATATATATACATATACAAAAATAACATATATATATATATATATATATATCTTTATATATATGTATATGTATATGTATATATTTTCATCTATATATATACATATATATATATATATATATATATATATATATATATATATATATATATATATATATATATATATATAATATATATATATATATATATATATATATATATATATATATATAATCATCAAATTTGAGAATTTACTTGCTTGATTTTCTTCGTTTGAACATTCAACACCAAATCTAAGAACTTAATTAAATAAAATTAATTAAATTAAATAATAGCAAAACTACAAACTGAGATTATAATTAAGTTCCTGCACTGAAATTACTAAAAGTATGGGTGTTTAATCACGGTTAATTTTCTATATCTATTAATGGAGATTTATTTCATCAAACCTATTTATTTGATGCAAAGGAATACTATTGTGTGCAAAGTCATTTATCTCTTTAAAAAAATGAAATTATTATAGAAACTCTCAAAAAAAGTTGGTGTTAAAGGTCAACACCCTAGTATGAACGTCGCTTGTTAATGTGCAATTCAAAATTGTGAGGAGAACAGGAGAGATAGAGGAGTGTTTCGAACTTGAAAAGTAAAGTAAGGAATGAATGGGTGAATATATCAAATAAGGTGTTTGGGGATGAGACTTTGGAAAGACAAGTGACAAAAGCAATAGTCGAAGAATTTCAGTTGAAACGGCGGTGGTTTAAGGAAATTAACGAAAGAGTTCAACGATTAGAAAGAGTTTGGTGAGAATCTATGAAAGTTGGAGAGTTGATAAGGTAGAAAGCCCTAAACTCTGACCTATCCAGAAGAGTTGCTTGAGTAAAACCACACCAGATATTTAATGCATACTCCTGAAAAAGGAAAAAGCAGATGCCCTTATACAGAGTACTGAACTGGTTGGTGTAAATATCTTAAAGTATTTCAGAAGATTCAACCTCTTAGGAGTTTGTTTATTAAGTGAAACAATGTGATCCTTCTATGAAAGGTCACAAGAAGAGTTAAAAAAGGTTTATGAAAGATGGATGAAATGATATCTAAAAAGAAATTGTAGTTTCTTGTTGAACATTACGTCGTGTAGACAGTGGAAGAGTTGAATTTTTGAAGATATTTAAAGTAACCATTTTTTCTCTTTTCACAATTAGAAAAACGTGAAAGACCAGAGATGTCGAGTTCTAAGAGCTACACTGATAACATGTAGGTAAAGGAATGGAAAGGTACGTGACAGATGTACAATATGAAAAGTATAAAGTGAGATAGAGCAGATGCGGAATTCCATTTATTAATAAGTTAAAATGTGAACTGTGCAATCCACAACAGTTGGTATAGAGCCACAGTATGCAAAATCGGAAAGAGATCGCCTGGGAAAAGAAAGATAAAAATTGAAAGACATTTTGATATCAAAGCCTTTTGCCAGAATCTTCCAAAACCTGTTGACATTCAAAACGTCACATCAAAGATTCAGTTAAATGACGGAGAGCAGACGACTAAGCAAGAGAAAAAATCATCTGGATATTTAAAAAATGTTAGAGAATTTATATGTTTTCCTGCATATGAGTAATCGATTTTTTAAACACTTAAAAATTAAGCAATAATACTAGTTTGAGGGTAATCCGTATATGACAAATGCTGAATTAACCCTCTTTGGATCGAAAGAAAATGAAAAAGTAGCCTGAGTAATTAAGTTATCCCATGTCAGATTGCAAACTTTGAATAAAAAATTTTGAGTACCAAAGGTTTGGTAAGGGCTAGAAATTCATTTTAAGCTGAACGAAACCAAGCTAATGAGCTTTTCGAAGAAGTATGAGAAGGAAGAAGGAAATAAGGAAGAAAGATAATTGTAATTTACCTGAGGAAACGAATTTTTTGTATTGGTATGTAGATACTGCACGATTTCTGAAAGAAATATCAGTAGTGTATATTTCTCGAGCTTGAAGCGCCAGGAATTTGTGCGATTAATAGCATGGGAACAGGCAGAGTTATACCAAGATTTATAAGGTTTGATCAAAGTAAATAAAGGTAATATACTCCTAGATGCAAGACAAAATCGCCTAGATTATTCAATTTGTGACTCCGAGTAAGCTATCAGTTCCTTAGCTGCACCAACTACACAATAGGAGGCCCTTAACTTCCAAGAGATTACGGAAGGTAGAGTTTATAGGCAGCAACTTTAGGAAGCTGTTCTGCTCTAAGCTTCTCTAAGGGCTTATGAATTGTCTTCATTTTTCCATATCCGTTTTTTTTTTTTTTTTGTGATCAGTATCTCAGAGATGAATGTATTTTCATAATATTTGAAAACCTATCGAAGTGCTTTCGATTGATAATATTTAATTTTATAAAACATTTAACGAGATGGACTAGATTAAAAGTGTTCAGTTTAAACAAACGAACATTCATCAGCATCAGTTGCACGTTGGTTTCCCAAAACTAGGGGTGGAGTGCACAAACATGGACCGGAACCAAAATAGTTAAGTAGAAGAACATGATTTGAGTCGAAGAAAAAACACCTCACAAGTAATCTCACTACCCTAAGAACTGAAATCGTCATGACAAGAATTTATCCTGGAGTTTCACAACAGCAAAAGTCACCAGCTGTGGCATCTCTTCAATGTCCAAGGTTCATCCCTTGCAGGCCAGGACCACAATATGACCCTCTCACCAAACCACACCGTCTAGTCCTATTGTGTACTAATCTTCTTGCTGGATTGCTAAAACCATATTTCTTTCCTCTACAAAAATTTCTGCTCAATCCTCTTTTTTGGTCTCCTTATTTGGTTAATTCCCAACACACTCACCTCAATACACCTACTTAAACCAACTGAATAT
>JABUQX010074071.1:5000-29078 GCA_015478945.1 Trachelipus rathkii | reverse complement strand
GTAGCGTTTTTATGGATACGTTATAAGATTATTTTATAAAAATTTTAACCATTCTCTACACTTTAAAAAATGGTAAGTGAGGGTCATGGCATTCTAATTGGGATTTTTCCTATTAAAATATTACGCTTAAAACTACAATATAAAGGATTAACTTATTTAAATTTTAATCAAATTATTAATAGTAGTGTATATATATATATATATATATATATATATATATATTATATATATATATATATATATATATATATTATATATATTTATATATGTTTATATATATATAATATATATATATTTATTGGAGTTCAACCATTTGACCTTTTCCGAGTATTGGAGAACACTCTGAGCTCTTTAACTATCGTCGTCGTATTGATTTAACAAATACTCTTTTCAAAAACTTAGAACCGATCCCTAAAAAGATGAAAAAAAGTTTTCTAGGTAATTGTTACCTAGGATGTGGACCCGGGATCGAACCTGGACCTTTAACTCTGTCGCTCTACAGATTGATCCACGGAAACCTCTTAAATATTAAATCTAACGCCATTTATTACTTCAGCAAGGAGAGCTTCACTGATGATTTTTCTTACCTCTTCAGCTGGTGGTCCATTACTCATTGGCATTTCGATGACTTTTATTGTGGATCTTTATTAATTAAATATTTCGGTAGGGTATAGCACAAAATTTTAATTTGATACCTTTCCTCTTTCGTCATTTAACTTTCATTCTATAACTTTCAACTTGATTTCCTTTCCAGTCGCTCAATACCAGCTGCTGCAAAGGAGTAATTTTTCAATTTCGGTGTTCTTCAATGTTCTATTCTACACGTATACCTTTTTATAAATTTCATCAAACTATCACTTCACCTTTATACTGTTACGCCAACGGCTCAGCCCTTCATTGGTCTTTTATTTTTGAAGGATTCCAGCTTAATCAGATAGAGCTAAGTCTAGGAGAATGGTCTTGGAGCAACTGATATGTAATCTTCCTTGTATTTCTACTGTAATTAGGGCAAAGAGAATATGGTAATTTTCAATGTATCACAAACACATTTCCCCATTTCTCAACCCAAAATAATCTTCAGCAGAACTATATCTTTTTTCGAAGACACACAATTTAAGCGTTATCCTGTCTTTAATTTTTTTAGCGTATTTTTATTTCTTGATCTTTCTAGGGAAGACTTCATTGCTTCCCTTATAAAAAAAATACTTCCAAAACATGAGGTCTTCTCATTTCTAAATAGCACCTTTAATAGTGATATTGTTCTTCTTGTAGGGAGTAAGAAGAACAACATCACTATTGAGGTTGTTCTTCTTGTAGGGAGTAAGAATGACAAACTAAAGGTAGCCCCACTCACAGAGATCGTTTTTAAATTTGAGAAGATAAAGGAATTTCGCCCAATCTATTCTCCTCCACTCACCGATCCTATTCCCAACTCTTATTTGTAGATCAATTTGCTTCTTCCCTTTTATTTACTTTCACAAATATTGCCAAGAACACTCGATTGACACTTCATTTCACACAGTCTTAACCTGAAGCAATCTTCCTTCTTCTACTTATAACAAACATTTCATTACACTTGCACATTTTAAAGCAATATGTAGGGACACATCGTCCCTCGATATATATATACACACACACACACACATATATATATAAATATATATATAATATCAGTATTATATTATATAGTAATATCATATATATTAGTATATATATTATATATATATAGTTATATATATATATATAAGTTAAAGTGTACGATATGATTATAGTATATCTATGTAGTATATCCTATGAATATATATATACTATATAACTAGTATATAGTATATATAATATATATAATATATATATATATATATATATATATATATATATGGAATATATACTATATATATAAGTATATATATATATATTATATATATATATATATATAAGTAGTATGAATATATATATATATATATAGTATCAATATATACCTAAATATATATATATATATATACATACTATATATATATATTACCTATATATATAATTACTATATACCTATTATAGTATATATATACGGGTACTTTACTAAACCCAGCGTGGAATAACAAAATTTAAGTTGTAAAATGTTAGTTAAGCTCGTCTAGGAAATGCCTTTTATCGAGTCCTAAATTAAATGAAACAGAAAAAGGACTAACTTCTATATGAGTAATAGTGAATTCACAAGATAATTACATTAATATTAACAAAAATAGGTAGGAAAGTATAATTTGATTATATATTTTTATTGGCCCTATCCACACCAAAGGCTTTTATTCAGTGTTTATTTTCGATTTATTATATGTATTCAGAGCAAATTTATTACATGTTGTTAAAATTTGATTTATGTACCGGTAATCAATCGTATCACATAAAGTTTTTAGAATGAATGTAGACGCCAGACTTTTTTATTTTTGTTCTGTTTTTTTTTAAATTGAAAGAAATACCATAGAGTAGGAAACACGTTTCCCCAGATGCCGACAAAGCGCCCAGCGGACACTACCGCGGGCTTCCGGCGGCAACACGCGGTGCCCTTAAAATTAGATTAATTCTTCTTTTTTCAGCGTACCACAATGACAAGAACGAAAAATGCTTAGCGTGAGGTAAGATTAATTCTGAGATGATCATTACCACCCATCATCCGATGTACTAATTTATTATTTCCCCCTGGTTTAATGAAGGACCTATATATATCTATATCAGTAATATATCTTATAATATATATATTATAATATATATATAGTTATATATATATATATATTATATATATATAGTCATATTATATATATATATAATATATACATCTGAGGCCCTTTTTTAGTCGACTGTCTTGATTTCGAAGTTTTAAAAATCAATTATGTACACCCTGTACAACATAAGTTAGATGAGAATTAATACGGGTAGTACAAGACATCGATACTTGATTATCATCATATACCAACCAAACACTATGGAGTAATCAAAAAAGATGTCCTAACTAACCCCCTTCTCCGCCGACGTACTATTTGACTGTGTCTCTTTTTTCACTCTCTACCGTTATCGTACGTTGAGCAACCACTCTGTCACAAACGTTATCCTCCTATTCACCCGCCGGGGTGGAAGAACTAGCGAGGGTACCTGGGATAACAGTTTTGGAGCACTGTGGCAGCTCCGTGCAAGCCACTCTAGCTACTCTAGTCTATTCTTCGCAGTCATACTTCCTTCTAAAATCGACGTCGCCTCTTCTCTGACAATCATTTGTTTGCCATCTGGACATCCAGCTCGCGTCCCGTTATGAATGATCAATCGGAGGACTTCTCGCATTCTTGTGCTGCTAAGCTGTAGTTTACGCCAGTTGAAGTTTGCCCACGAAAGCGTTTCTGTAATTCGAAGTTCTGGTCCTTCTTTGTTTTAGGAGCAAATGCAGGTGAGAAACGTGGAGTCTGAGTGAGAGAGATCAGTAGCTACGGAGAAGAGAAGAAACTACTCAACAAGGAGGCGGAAGCCTTTATATACAATTCTCTTTCTACTTATTATGCACAAATTTTGCTTACGCAAAATCTTGGTATATAAGTATGAACATAAATACAAATTTTTAACTTTACAAATAGTTTAAAACGTAGGATAAAAATTAAATATAATTTGTAATTAAATTAATAAATTTTCAATATAAAAAAAGGAATACATTATACATATTTTACAATTAAATAATATTTTCGTAAACAAAATTTTAAAAAAACATATTTGATTTATTCTAGGTGCAATAAGTTTGTTAATTTATTAGATATATAATATTGTAATTATAATATATATATATATATTCATAATATATTATATTATATATTATTAAATATTATATAAATATATTATATATATTATAATATATATATAATATTAAATATATATATAGCGCATATATTATAATATATATATATATATATATATATATATATATTATTATAATATAATATATATATTAATATTAATTTAATATAATATATTATATGGACAGGGACCGACGAGTGGATGGAGGGAGTGATCGGTGGCTTATTGGTATTGGAGGAAAGAACCCTGCAGGGGAGGGGGGTTATAGATTTGTTGTTACAGAATGATGAGAGCTCGTAGTATTGAACACTTTTTACAACCATAGAGTTAGCCACAAATGGACGTGGTACAGATGGAATGGAGAGGGTAGAGGATACGAAGAGAAATCATTGATAGACTTAAATTGCTAACAAATAATAAAATAGGACTGTTTAAAGACAGTGAAGAGCATACCGTCAGATCTGGGGAGACTCGGATTCACCGTTTTGGCTTGTTTAGGAAAGATGAGTAAATAATTTGGTGTTAAACCAATCAAGATGTAAGTTTAGGAAGAGATTCCATGGGTGAATAAGTTACGAGAGCCGGAACTGTAGTAGAAAAATTAAGAGGGAAATGGGAGGGTTAAAGGAGGAATATATAGCTGTGGTGTATGGATTGCTAGAGAGTGACGAGAGTTGGAGAGCATTTGAATGGGAGCCCTGTGGGAGGTGTTCTGAGGATGTTGTTGAAAGAGTGAAAAAACAATTCATTGAAGAGAAAATTAAACAAACTCTCTGGTGACCTGAACAAGTTCAAGACGGTAGTCGCTAAGAGAAAAAAATTGAAATGTTTTAAAAGGTGGATAAAGAATAGAGGAGTGGAGGAGAGGGAGGAATATGTTGGATAGCTGAGAAAAGAGAAGCTGAAAAAATAGAGAAAGAAGAGAATAAGGAAAAGACATGGGATAGGATTGCGAAGGAGAATTTGGGGGAAAGGATTGGAGGAGAAACTTAATCTACAACATTGCAAAAAACTTATTAGAAATTTGTCAGCCCCGCCATCCTATGCAATATAAAAAAATGAAGATGGAACATTATTAAAACAAGCCGGTCAGATATATACGAAAGGTGGAAGGTAAATTATTCGAAACAGCTGCTGAATATCTTTATTTCCCGTAACTAATTATACAATTAATTAGAGAAGAAGAGAACAAGATAAAGAACACATTGTTTAGGCGTTGTGGATAATGAGCCGGGGATATGGCCAATTTGTACCTGAGGAGGGTATGGAAACAAGTTTGATTGGAAAAATTGAAAAACGGTTAAGGCAGCAGCTCGAAGGAATTATGCTGACTGGGATAGATATTGAGAGATGCTAGGTGAAGGGGTGATGGTTTTTGTGGATGACAGTAAGAGTATATGAAACAAGGTGCGGAACGAAGGGAAAATCACACGGAGGATTGGAATAAATCCGGTGTATTTGTTATCCTTTAAATATTAAAGAACGGGCGATAAAACTGACTGTAAAAATACGAGGGGAATTTGCTGTTTGATGCCACATATTGCAAAGGTGAACGAGAGAATATTGGAGGAGAAATTTAGAGGGACACAGTTCGAACATTAAAAACTGGTAATGAATTTTAGGCGAGCATGGTTTTCGACCGGTGATAATATTCAAACAATTGATTTGGTTTAACCCGGAAAGGCATATTTGGCCTTATCGATTAGAAAAATGACGTTTACTACCGTATGTTCCGAGGTAAATCCTGGGAAATAGAAGTAGTTGATAGGTGATCCTACTAAACTGATAAGAGTCACATTTAAAAAAGCACGTATGTGACCAGCGTTGTAACGTGAAAACACAGATGGTTATGAATAGTAGTGGTTGTTCGAATAATACAAAACAGGTTTAAAAACAAGGAAGTGAACTTTTCAACCCCCAAATTGTTCATAATCGATTAATGGACTAATATGTGGGCTAAGGTGGTAACAAGGGGAATAGGGATGGGTGGAGATTCTTTAGAATAAGCGGATGAACTGAGCGTTTGATCTCGGATCAAAGCGGATGGCTCATGCAGAGGTTTCATTAGTGGCATTGGACGAGGTTTCTATTTTGAGAAGGGATGAAAATCGATTTTAGGGGAAGGATCGGAGGTTGATATATGTCAGTGAGTAGGAGCCAGTTAGAGAGTTGATTATAATTGGAAGTGTGGGATCAGTACTGAAAACAGATCGGATCAGCTTGAATATTGTAGGAGTTTATAGTGGATAAGATAAATATATGTTTCAGGAGTTGAACCATAGAATTGAAAGTAATGGACACTTGCAGCGTTTGTTACCCTTATGCAAAGGACCAGCTAATAAGTGAGGAAAGGTCAAATTAATAATATATATCAGCATATGGCCCATATTATGCATATGAACATGAGGCTTTGACACTAAGCACAAAAGCTAAAAGGTAAAAGTTACTAGGGCATTTGCGAAATGAAAGTTTAAGATTGATTATTTGGGACAGGTGAATATCGATGATTAGGAGGAGGAAAATGATGACACTTTTGAGGCGGGTGTTGGTAGGTGTGCTAGGATATTATTAAGATTTAAAGTGTGAGAGAGACAAGTTAAGATGGTTTCGGACATGTGAGACGAGGATGGAAGCAAATGGATTTTGTTCGACAAAGGTATTATGAAGTGGCAGCGGAAGGCGAAGGTGAGAATGAGTGGGGAGCCCGAGGATGATGGATATAGGCATATTGGATGAGAAAGCTGTGGAGAGTGGGAGTGATGAGACTATGGAGAGAGAAAGAAGTTTGATGACTGTTAATTATTTGGGAATGGATGTAAATATAACGGGGGGGGGGGGGGCATTTGTATAAATTAGGAAAGTGGAGAACCAAGACTAGAGAAATATATATATACGAGTATAATAGTATTAAATATATATATATTATATATATATATAATATAGATATAATATATATATCATATATAGTATATATATATATATATATATAATTAGAGGAATGTACCAGACGATACCCCAGAAATAGAGCGATTACCTGGATACCGATTACTCTATTAGGCTGCCTTTGCAGTTAACCATTAGATACCGATACGCATACGATTACTTTAAGAATAATAAATAAATACACAGTAATAAGATAGACATTTGTGTAACTACTAGAGCAACTCAGAATTTCATTCCTGTAAAAACAATACTTAGCTCATTATTTCGTATTTGGTTGTTACCAAGTAATAGTTTATATTTATAAATTGAAATAGTACCTTTAAGGAATAATAGATGCAAAATAATATTAATATCTTTTTTATGTTTGTGTTTATTAAGAAAATCATTTCCATTTCCATTTACCAGATAAAAGTATTTAACAAAGTTAGCTACAGCTTTTATGTTTTAACATTGATAAACAATTTGAAAATAAAATTATTTAACCTTCTATTACAGAAAGAAAAAAAGGTATCGAATTATATAGAGATAGCCATTTATTATCGTACAAGAGTGAATAGAGTTCAGTATTACTCAAAACAATGACATAATAATAATTAATACTCCTTTATTCATTCCTCCAATAAGGGAAGCATTTCTCAGTAATTGAGTTTGCATGCAAAAACATTAAGCTGTTCCTTTTTATCTGTCGAGAGCCTGTTCCTTTTTTTGGTGGGTATTTATATTCCCACCTACACTGAAAAAATGCGCATATCGCTCTCGAGTGTATGAGGGTGAGGGGCTGATATTTATTCTGCTTGCAAGCACTGTATTAATAATGGAAACTGTTGTCCCATTCATGCCACCACAATTGATAAAGATTTCTGCTTTTGTAGCAAGGCTATCTCCCATTGTTTTCGTAGAAGCCACTCATCTTCTTCACAAAAGATTGGCAAATTTAAATTATCTTTTTTGCTTCCTTTGTTTACTGTATCTTCAGTTTTTTCGATGGTGGATTCCTTTGGTGTTGATTTGTCTTTGATTGGGTTGATATGAGAATGTAATGCAATTTTTCCTGGCCATTGAAACTTATCGATAAGTTCTAACATATCAAATCATCTTTCATCTTCAGTAGGTTTATTTGACTGAAAATAGCCAACCATTCCAGTTCCACTTATTCAGTGCTGGTTGCCAGGAGTTGTGATTAAGACGGCTTTCACTTCTGGTGAATCTTTTTTTTATTTATGTTCACTACGAGCAAGCAAGCTCTCGGTTATGCTATTTAAATGCATTCTAAATGGTTTCACTTCTCGAAGATGCCATTCTATAATGCTCATTAGATAAGAGTTTGAAATTCCCTTTTAAATTATAACCTATTTTTTATTTTTCATTCTTTTACAGTATTCTCCGTCCGACTCACGGGCAAGAACCCTATTCAAGATTGTTTTGTTGAAGCCTCAAATAAATTCATATTTAATGTATAGAATTTACGCGCATGATGAGCATAGACGCAAGCATTATAACGTGAGGGGATGATTAAATTACTAGTAGGAAAACACAGAAGATCGGAAGAGAATTCCCAAACAGATGGTGGCAGGAAATTATTATTAAGGAAGGAAAGCACTCTCATGCAATATACTTAGTCTGGAGTTGCTTAATATCAACACAAAAAATCATGTTGCCGACACAGCACCCTTTGCTGCTACGTAGGGACAAGTCGTAAAGTCTGGTGAGTCGAGTGTGGAAGTAGTTCCTTCGAGAGCACTTTTCCGCTACTGGTACCTATAGAAAAATGAGATAAAAGGGACCAGCATCGCGCCGCAAAAAATAGAGGGTCAAGTGAACTAGAAGTACAGGGACAGTTTATAAGCATTTTGGCCCTTTGACTTGACCCTGTCCAAAAAGCCGGGTGAGAAGAGCAACCCCCCCCCCCAGATATGAGAGGCAGTTTACTCCTATTAAGCGAGGAATGAGATCCCATGTATAGCTGAAAGTATACTGAGAAGAGTGATACAAAAAGTCTCCATTTCAAAAACAGAACTTCCGCAGTTTGTTTGATTTGCCGCAATTCCTAGACTAACCGTGTGAGTAATGAGTGTTCCAAGAATTTTTTTGTTATGTTTAGCCAAGGAAGTTTATATTGTCGACAGGAGAGACGATAGTAGAACACGTCAAATAAAGATAGAGAAGTTAGGGTGTCTAGTCTAGGGAAGATTTTAGAAGTTGGTTTTTAAAAGATATTATAATTTCACAAGGTTGAAGTTACCACACCACCGGGAAATCTATCCAGATCAGCAAGAATGTAATCGAAAAAGATTAAGACGAGCAGCAATTCTAGAAGTAAAAGAAGGGAGCAGAATTGAAATTGAGTTGAAGAATGAAGGTGAAAGAAAAGTTGTTCAGCAAGATGGTGCGATAGAGTTAGGTATTGCAGGTGAAGAAGGATCATAATGAAAAGCAGGAATAAAGTAGGAAGATAATACAGAACCCTGCAGGAAAACCACCTATGACAGAAGAAAGAGAGAATTAGTCGCCCCATCAAAAACCAGCCATGTCCCCTAATTTGAGCGATTTTGATAAGAAAGCTAACAATAAGTAAGCAAAGAGAAAGGAAGGAAACACCGCATTGCCATCATTGTAGGACCAAGACTTACGCAGAATATTCAAGACATTCGGATGGCAGCGCCGCCAGCAAGTCATCCCCGTAGTATCCTAAGGGCGGGGAAAAACCCATAAAATCTAATTAAATAGGGAAAGTATATCACCAGTTAGACCTCGAGCGTCCGAAAGCCGTAACTAGGCGATCGGAAAAGGAAAGTGAAGAAGATTCCAAAGATGGTCTAAGAAGTGAGAGTCTGAGAAGTTTCAAAGATCGTAGATGGAATACAAGTTAGAGATATAGGGCGATAATAGAAGAATCAGAATGGCTTCCTTTTTTTCGGAATAGGTATGGACATATTTGCAGCTGCTTCCAAACACTGAGGAGAAATAGTGCATAGTATTAAAGCATATGAGAAATATAGAGATTGATACTGAGAGGGCGGGGTCAACTGTTAGGAAATGCCATCCGGCCACCCCGCTTACTAGAACGCTTCACAGATTTTTTCATGGAAGCACATGCAATTCAAACAAATGAAACACAGGTAAAGCATAGACACTGAGAGGATAAGGAGTGAGGAAAAAGATAGGAAATAACAGAATCGTCCAGGGGTTTGAGTTTGAGAGGAAAATAGGAGGCAAAAAAAACTGGCCTTTTCGTGGAGTATTAGCAAACAGAACCATCAGATCCACATTTTGAAAAGGATTGATTTAATAAGAATTGTAGAATGTTTGGCAAGCAAGAGGCCAGAAAGATATGTAAGTAGGAGAACAAGGTCAGCGCACTTTTGTTTTAATGAAGTTACGCTTTGTCGATCTCGAAGAGATCCTGCAAACAATTTTCTAGCTGTAATGAAAAAATTAGCAAGAGTTGGCTAGGAGTATATGAGAATATGTGTTTACCCACAACCTCTGAATACGCACTGTCTAGCCGGATAATGAATCATACTAAAGTACAAGTCAGTAGTAGTCGAACCGAAGGATTGAGGATGAAAGAAAGATTAGCGAAAGAAGAATATTGAAACGTGATGCTGGCTCATCCATCAACGATTTACAGACGTCCCAAGTCTTATATCGTTCAGAGGCTGAAGCGTTTCTTCAGTATGTTCAAACAGTCACTTCCAATTGTATTTATGTTAGGCGTGAATTATGTACAACTCAACCCCTCCAATCGGATCTATTAAGTGCCCGAAAATGAACCGCAGTTAGTGTAGGATGGAGCTGTTGGAGATGAACATGAAATTTAAGATATTAAGATATTATAAGGTATGTGTCAGATGGTATTTAACCGATATATCTTATAAGTGGTTGTAATTATAGAGAGAAGGTTTAATACTGTTGGTGAAACATTACAAGTGTTGGTTTAAGAAATTTTTGTTGGAAAATGATCCTAGAAGTGTATTATTAGAGGTTTTTAAGTTGGATTAGATTGCTCCAGTATCTGAGTGGAGATTATCGACTGATATGAGTGCGGCTGTTCTTTCTCCCACCCTAAAATCGTAGTAATAGTATGGAAACCGATCGTAGTAATGGTGCCGGATATGTGTCAGTGTGTGCTACATTTGAGAGATAGTGCCCCGTCGTGAAATAGGAACGTCAAGAGTTATTGTGAGAATATTCTTATTATAACTAGTTTCTTGAGAAGTATATATATATCAATATATAAGGCATTGAAAAGACTATTTCGTTTAGGGAATAGTAGCCGAGAAATGCACAGATAGTCGCGATAAGAAGGAGAGAAGAATTTTAAGGCCACAATGTAAACATCGAAGTTATAGATTCGATGTTTCTCTCCTGAGATGGTATTATATTAGGTGGTGTTTATGTATTGGATCATAGCACATACTTACCCTTTCAGGCGGAAATATAAAGATAAAGTTATAGTTGTTAGTATATTAAACGATAGTGAGTGGAGAGAATGAGCGAGGTTTTCTCAGACAGGGATACAAATATATATTATATATTAGATGTATGATATAAATGGTGATGCCAGCGGATGTATAATAGAGTGCAAGCTACTAGTTAATTAAATTAGGAAGAGTCCCCGTGGCGACCTGGCGCAAAATCTTATCATACAGCCACATATTATATTCAGAAAAAACGGACAGAAAAATGTGCAAATCAGGGATGCAAAAAACCAAAGGAAAATGGATATATAAATATATCTCTCTTATATATATACTCTTATATATATTAATTACTGATATATATATAAGATAAAATTATTTTTACAGTAAAATTCTAAGAAATGAATATCAAGAAGAAAAAGCTATCTCTGCGCAACCAGCGGACACGACTCACGGGGAAATTGGTGGGGCGAAACAATAAAAGAGAGATAATAAAACTTATGATCAAAGAAGAAGTAAAATATGCGGGTGTGAGTAGTAGTATATATAATTAAGAGGCTTATATCAAATAAGAGTAATATAGACTCTTTTATACATTCGTATTGCTTGCAATTTATGAAATCTAGCTGTGTAAAATATAATCATTAATGTATTATTATGAAAATGAAAATATTCAAGTTAAATATTATTGGGTATGAAAATATAATAAAAATATATCAATATAAATCCTATGTATAATTATAATATAAAGTTATAGCCTAAAATTATATAATTATTATTTGCAAAGTTTTCTAATTTTTTTAAAAATTCCCATCGTCTTTTATTATCTGGTTATATAATATTTTATTGTTATATTCCAGTTAGTTAGCAATTCTCAAGTTAATTATAATATATTATATAATATATTTAATTATATAATTATATTATATTTAATATTAATTATTTAAATATTTAATATATTAATAGTAGATTTAATTAGTATTATTATAATTATGTATTTATTAATATTGTTATTTATGTATTTCATTATTTATAATTATTATTATCATTTATATATATATTATTATATTAATATATAATTATATTTATTTTAATTATATATAATTTATTTAATATAAGTATTATTAATTTATAATAATATGTAAATAATTGACATTTCAAATTACTTAATATTAAATTTGTTAAAGATAATTGTATAATTCATTCATATTAAATATTATTATTATTTTAATTATTAATTAATATTATTATATATTTATAATTTATTATATTAATCATAAAATATCAAAAAATTATTGAATTTTACATTTATGCTATAATTGTTATTTTCTATATCATGTTATAATTAGTGTTAGATTAATAGTATATATATATACTTTCATTCTTTCTTTAATAGTCTAAATATTAAGTAATAACTTATTGATCATTGAGGGGAACTCACTGTTGTTTATCCGTTTAAGAACTTACTTCGTTCTAGTTATTGCCCTCAATTTTTTTTTTTTTTTTTTAATCTTCTTAGTACTATTTTTCTTCTTAGGTTAGGTATGATATCCTTAACATACTACATTTTATTAAGGGAGTTATTTGAAAAAACATATGGATATTTACTAAAATAATATTTAATAAGTCAACCCAGTTATACTATTTTTAACGTATCATATTATCCGTATTCAAGTTTTAAAATTTTTTTTTTTTTTTTTTATTATATACTATATGGGAATATTTCATTTTGTAGTTGGTTTCTCAGGTGATTTTCCATCCCGTGCCACTCCCCGTACTATAGGTGAGTATTATTGAGTAATAATAAACTCCGTATCACCTCACTCTAGTCCCTCCAGGTTCAGGTCTCGAATTAGTCCCCCAATTTTATTTCTTTATTTTTATATTTTTTTAATTTTTTTTTCTTTTCGTTTTTTGGTAATATTTTAAATATTTCTTTAATAATCCTTTACGCACAACGCTTAGTTCACTAAAATATGTTAATTTGTTGAGTTTATCTGTTTTTAATAAGGGTGATAGGTCTGATATACTTTTCGTAATAGTAATATTTATATATAAAATGTAATCATATTATAAAATAAAAATGAATTATGTAAGTTTTCGCCCTTGTTTTAAGGTATTTTTTTGTTTATTTTTATTTATATTTATTATTGTACATATACTATATTAAATTAAGGGTCTGAATATTATTACATAAACTATATATTTAGAGCCTAAATTTGTATTTACTTGTGGTAGTATAGTTCCAGAGTTATAATACATTCCTCGCATTTGTTCCAATGAATAAGGGATCTCGATCCATAATATTCAAATAGAAAAACAAAATAAGAAAGGACCTTTTCTTTGGAAATTATATAGTAGGGAAATATTATAATCTGCAATAATATTATACGCAATATTATGTTATTTGATTTATTTTACTATTATGTATCTATGATTAATTATTTAAACATACATTATTGATAGATTATTTATTTTATGTTTCCATCTTTCTATTATTAGATATGACCGTATCATTTTATGGTCTATGCTATATAATAATTTACTACCACTTGAATAACTATATCATATCTTGTATTTTATTATTAATTAGGTATTATATTATTCATTTTTATTTATCTCATTATTACTTATAAATTATTATTTGTGGTATATAAATTGATTAATTTAATATATCAAAAAATACAAATAAAGTAAATATTATATTCTCATTAAATATACTGTACGAGTTAATTAAGTTTCGTTAAAATATGCTACAGATACTAGATGCCATATATTATATTTATTAATATAATAATATTAATTTTAATTATTAAATATATATTAAATATACTTTATATTAAACTTATATTCATTAAAGACTTATTATATTTAAAAATTATATATAATTACTAATAAAATATTTCATTGAAATTAAAATAAAAATTAAATATATTTATTAAATAATTAAAATTTTTAAATTTAAATTTAATTTTAAAATATAAAAATTTATATAATAAATATATTAAAAATATGTATAAAATTAAAAATTAAAATTTAAAATTTATAATAAAATTAGAAATTTATAAAAATTCAAAAATTAAATTAAAATTAAACATTGAGCAATTAAAATATGCATTATACATAAAAAATTTAATTGGAATTAAAAATTAAACTTTGAACAATTACAATGTAATTATAACTTGTAATTGTAATTATCATTATAATTATAATTCATAATTATAATTAAAAAGATACTTATAATTTCTGTTTATGAATTTGATAATTATATAAATTAAAATTAAATTATAATATATTATTTTTATTATTATGTAATTATTAAGATAATTATTAAACAGTATTTGCATTTTTATTTTGTGTTTTATTATTATTTATTATTTATTTTTATTATTATTTTCTTGTTTATTTATTAATATTATTATTATTATTTTATTATTATTATTATTACTTATTACTTATTATTATTTTATTATTATTTTATTATTATTATGTATTATTTTATCTGTCTCATCATATATCCCTGTATAAATAGGTAGTTAATGTGTGCTATCTCTACGTGATGATTTCCAGAGTGTATCTCTGTTCTTTTTGTATATATCCTATTGACCACTAACTTTGGCTCTTATTATCTCCTTATATTATCTATTATAAATCATATTAAAACTTTTTATACACGCCTCTTTTCTTTCATTCATTCAAGTATAAACACTATATACAACGTACCGTTAAACAAGCTGGAGTCATAACTAGAACAATAGTTACCAATCGACTACAAGGCAGTAATGGATAGGCAAGTGAGTTCCATGACATCTCACCTTCCAGTAGAGTAAACTTGATTGTTCCATTCAACTCCATCTGTTCGGCCGTAGTCAGAGGAAGGAAAGACACTTCCATACTCCATAAAGAGAAGAAAGAAAAGGTATTTTTCTATTTCCTTCAACTAATTTCCTATTCTATTTATATTATTATTTAATTGTTTTATATCTCGCTGTTTAATTTGTAAAGTAACATAACAGAATCTTTACACGGAATGACTCTACTTATTAGTACAGTCACTTATCACACACAACCAGTAACATATGTGTAATATATAATAGCTATATATATATATATATATATAATATATATATATATATATATAATATATATATAATATATATATATATATATTATATATATATATATATAATATATATATTACTATAATAATATATATATACTATATATATATAAAGCACAATATAATATATATTATATATTATATATATATACGGATATATATACATATATATATAATAATATATAATATACTTATAATTATAATATATATTTATAATATATATTTATATATATATATTTATACTCACATATTTATATATATATATACTATATATATATCATATATTATATATATATAATTGTATATAGTATATATATATATATACGGTATATAATCTATATTCTATATATATTATATAAATAAATACATAACCACACATACTCACCACACACACCATACACAAAAACGAAACAAAACCAACTCACAAATACATATACCCAATAAACAACACAAAATATTTCAAAAACTTAAACAACAATAATACTAAATACCATACACAACATAACCACCTACAGAAACATCTAAAAACTCACACAACACAAACCATACACAAAAATCACCCACCACAAAACACAAACTACTAAAACTAACAATATACCAACACACATACCAATCATAACCACTAAATAACATAATTCAGGCAACAAAGACCACACCAACCAAAAACTATACATAGATTGGCCGGTGGTAGGAAGCTCCTATCCAATAATTTATTTAGGTTTATAAATAATTGAAATTAAATGGTAAGTAAAAGTATACAAAATTATTAAAATTTATATAAAAGTTTAAAAAAGAAGCTATTTGCATCATAAATAAAAGAAAACCAAATAATTATAATAGCTATAATAATAATTGAATTCATTTAGAAATTCTCACTCTACTCTGATCATTACAAGTAAATTCTATGCTACGGGCGGACGAATGACGTCATTTTTATATCAAGTTATAAGGAAACGGGTAGTCTGTTTTACCTATAATCGAAAATATATGAAATTTTACGTTCTCCTTCCCGTTAGTAATATATGTAGAAATGTAGTGAAAAAAGACGACCAAGTTTGAGGCTTGTGGGTAGTATGTTTGACTTTGTATCGAATGTGTACTGATTCATTCTGATTTGAAATATTAATTCTAATAACCTTTAATTCAAGTAGGGTAATATAGCAATTTGAATAATACATAAATATTGAAAAATAAATGCAAATGGAGCTAAGTGTTAGATTTTATATTAAAGAAAAAATGCTTTAAAAACTTATCTATAAAACTTCACAGCTTATTTTAAAAAAATGTTAGGCCTAAAAAAATTACTCAATTGAAATGTGCTTTTAAAATTAAGTCTATTTGGTAAATATATATAAACAAGCTTCTTCATACAAATTAAATAGAGTATTATAATTATAGTATAAAATATGTTTTCGTTAGATATATATATATATATTATATATATATATATTATATATGATATATATATATATATATATATATATATATAGTATATATATATATATCATATATATATTATATAAATATATAATATATATTATATATATATATATATATAATATATTATTATATATATATATTATATATTAACAGTTATAGATATAAGTAATATTAAAGAGGAAAAAAAAATACTAAACGTGGGCCTACGTAGGAGAAAAGAAGAGGTTAAATGAACAGTTTGGAAGGAGGATGAATTGGAGGACTTACGAAAGAGGATGAAGGGTCAATTAGCAAGGAGGAAGAGTAATGCGGATAGAGTGAGAAAAGGTGAAGAACGGTAAAATCGCCAGATAGAAATTAGAAATTTACTGGATGGTGAAATAATCAAGAACGGAAGAGGCGAAGATATTGACAGATCGTAATTTGGAAAGTTGTGTATAAAGGCATTTATTGGAGGGTATAGTCCAGAAGGATTGGGGGAATTTTTATGAGAGCAGTAATTAGTATCTGATATAAGCGGGTAGGAGATGAGGGGAACTGTATGGGAATTAGTTTGAGTGTTGTAGGGAAGATATATGCTGGTATTTTGGTAGAAAGAGTGCATAAAGTGACTGAAGGACTGATAGGTGAAGAACAAGGTGCGTTTAGAAGTGGTAGAGGATGTGTGGATCAAATCTTTACATTGAAACAAATGATTGATAAAATGAGAGGGAAGAGGAATAAATTGTATTTAGGTTTTATGGATTTGCAATAGCCGTATGATATGATTAATAGGGAAGCTCTATGGCAGTTGTTAGTGATATACGGTATGGTGTTGGTGGTAGGCTTCTGATTGGAATCAAAAGTAAATGACGATAGTGAAGCGTGTGTAAGAATAAATGGTGTCAAAAGTGATATAGCGGAGTGAGACAGGGATGTGTTATGTCTCCTTGGTTATTCAATTTGTATATTGATGGGGTTAGGAAAGAATTAGAGATGGGGGTGGCAGGAAATGGTGTAAGAATGATAAAGAATGGAGGTGAGTAGAGGGTGCCCTACCTATTATATGCGGATGATTTGGTTTTGTGTGGTGAATCTGAAGAGAGTTTGAGAGGATTGGTAGAGAGATTTGGCAGGGTGTGTAAAAGGAGGTGTTTGAAAGTAAACGTAGATAAGAGTAATGTTATGGTTGTGAGTTAGGACATTCCTCGGTGTGAAGTTATGTTAGATGGTGAGCAGCTGGAACAAGTGTCTGAGTTTAAACATTTAGGATATATGTTGGATGAAAAGGGAACGGATGATGCAGGTGTGTAGGAAAGTTGTGAATGGGCAGGAAGGTGGCTATGCCAATATAAATGGTTGCGGGATGTAAAGGGACTAAGTCTTGAGTGTGCTAGGGTCTTACATGAGGGTATGTTATTACCTGTGTTAATGTATAGTAGTGAGCAGGGATGGCACTAAAAAAATCAAATTAAAAAAATCAACTGATTTTTTTACTTGATTTTTTTATAAATAAATCATGATTTTTTTTATTTTTTTTTATTTTTTTATTTTTTTTTTATTTTTTTTTATTTTTTTTATATTTAAGTGATTTAACTTCAATAGAAATAAAAAATTACAATAAAACTATATATATTATGAAGTTTTTAATATATATTTTTTTTCAATTTTCAACCAACTATTGGCATGGTAACCCGGAAGTCTGTAACATTCTTTAGTGTTGCCTTTCATTGTTTCCATTGTAAGATTTTGAACCCAGATAGGGCTAGGGTTAAAATTTGAAAATTTAATTGCCAGATGCTAGACTTAATATTATATTGTTTTTGTATAAGGGGTCAAATATAATACATATGTTAGGCCAGTATTTGAATATTGTCCACAATTTTTTAGCACCACCTATTAGGAAAAGACATAGATATTGATGAGAGAGTGAACGTTAAAGAAAACAAAAAAAGACAACGAGGAGGTAGATTTTTTGGCTTTGAGGATAAGAATAGGCGTGAATTGTACTAGATAGGGCCCATGACGGCTTCTTAATATTATTCTTTTTTATTATTTATTATGGATTGACTGGGACATTTTAGAGGGGCCAATGCGGCTTTCTAAATATTATTTTTATTGGTTGACTGGGACAGTCTAAAGGACCATGCGGGGCTTCTTAAGTATTATTCTTATTTAATATGAGTTGATGGGACATTCTAGAGGCTCAATGCGGTTTCTTAATTGATTATTTTTAATTATTAATTATTATTGGTGACTGGACACTCTAGATAGGGCCTATTGCTGCTTTCTTAATATTTTTAGGTTTTATTCTTATTTTATTAATTTTTATGGATTGACTGGGACATTCTAGAGGGGCCAATGCGGCCTTCTTAATTATTAGTTTTTATTGTTGACTGGGACAGTCTAAAAGGGACCATGTGCTTCCTAGATATTCTTATATTTTATGGGTTGACTGGGACATTCTCCAGAGGTTAATGCAGCTTCTTAATTATTATCAAGAATAATAAGAAGCTGCATTTACCCCTAAAAATGTCCCAGTCAAAACCCAATAAAAAAAATTTCATAAACCTAAGAAAGATCCATTTCCTATTTAGACTGTTCCAGTCAAAAAATAAAAAAATTAATATTTAAAAAGCCGCATTGGCCCTCTAGAATGTCCAGTCAACCATAATAAATAATAAATAAGGAATAATACCTAAGAAGCCGCATGGGCCTATCTGGACTGTCCCCAGTCAACTTAATAATAATTAATAATTAAAATACTAATAATTAAAGCACATTTTGATCCCTTTAGAATGTCCCAGTCAACTCATTATAAATAGGAAGAGTATGTGTGTAGTTGGCATGGAGTGTGTCAGATATGTCCCCATTCGAAAAAGAGAGATTAAAAATTGAGAAGAAAAAAAAAAAAAAAAAAAGAAAAAAAAAAAAAAAAAAAAAAAAAAAAAACAAACAAAAAAAAAAACCAAAAAAAAAAAAAAAAGGGGGAAAAAAAAAAAAAAAAAAAAAACCGCATTTGGCCCCTCAGAATGTCCCAGGTCAACCCTAAAAATTAAGAATAAGAATAATTTTTACATAATAATTAATGTAATTAATGAATAGTATTTATAATTTAGAAGCCACATGGGGCCTTCCTTCAGACGTCCCAGCCAACCAACAATAATTAATAATTAAGAAATAATAAATAATATAGTCGCATTGGCCTATCTAGACTGTCCCAATCAATTCATAATAATTAATAAATAAGAATAATAATTCAGAGGCCGCATGGGCCTATCTAGGCTGTCCACGTCAACCATTAATATTAATAATTAAGAATATAATTTATTCCTAATTATTAATTATGGGTTGACTGAGGTTATCTAGATAGGCCCATGCGGCTTCTGAATTATATTTCTTTATTATTATTATTGTTGGTTGGCTGGGACAGTCTAGGTAGGCCCATGTGGTTTCTTAATTATAAAATACTATTCATTAATTACTTTAATTATTATTAAATTTTATTTTCTTATCTTATATTTTATGGGGTTGACTGGGACCTTCTAGAGGGGCCAATGCGGCTTCTCATTATTAATTTTTATTGGTTGACTGGGACAGTCTAAAAAGACCATGCGGCTTCTTAAGATTATTCTTATTTATTATTGATTATGGGTTGACTGGAGGGATTCAATGTAGGCTCTTATAATTATTATTTTTAATTATTAATTCTTATGTTGCTGGGACAGTCTAGATAGGCCCATGCCGGGCTTCTAAGTATTATTCTTATTAGTATTATTATGGGTTGACTGGGACATTCTAGAGGGGCCAATGCCGCTTCTTAATTATTAATTTTTATTGGTTGACTGGACAGTCTAAAAAGGACCATCGGCTTCTTAAGTATTATTCTATTTCTATATGAGTAACTTGGACATTTCTAGAAGGGTCAATTGCGGCTCTTAATTATTATTTAATTATATATTATTATTGGTTGACTGGGACAGCTTAGATAGGCCCATACGACTTCTTAAGTATTATTTTTATTTTATTTATTTTTATGGTTGACTGGACATTTAGAGGCGGCCAAAGCGGCCTTCCTTAATTATTAATTTTTTATTGTGGACTGGGACCAGTCCTTAATAGGACCATGCAGCTTTCTTTAAGTATTATTCTTAATATATTATGGGTTTAACTGGGAAATTCTAGAGGGGTTAATGCAGCTTCTTAATTATTATCCTTAATTATTAACTATCATGGGGTAACTGGAACAGTCTAGATTGGCCCATGCGGATTCTGAATTATTATTCTTATTTATTAATTATAATGGATTGACTGGGACATTCTAGACTGGCCAATGCGGCTTTTTAATTATTATTCTTAATTATTAATTAATGTTGGTTGACTGGGACAGTCTAGGTGGGCCCATTTGGCTTCTTAATTAAAATTACTGTTCATTAATTACATTAATTATTATTAAAAATTATTCTTAATTCTTAATTTTTATGGGTTGAATGGGACACTGTAGATTGGATTCTGCGTCTTCTTACTGTATATATATATCAGGGTTCACACTGAAATTTTGAATTTGATTTCCCTGACTTTCCCTGACCTTCCCTGACCAAATTCGCAAATTTTCCCTGACCAGCGTGTTCATTACTTTTGGCGTATAAAATATCTATTAATCATTATTGCAGCCTATTTACTCATTTCATACATTAATTATTGAAAATTTACTTTAGAAACTGTTATTCATCCATGGATGGAATTTAAAAAAAAATATTTTATTTTTTTAGTAATCAGGCCTATACCTTCCTTATAGCCGGTCCAACACACTCCTTTTTATTTTTTCCAAAAGTTAACAGTTTTATTTTATACAAAAAAGGAAATAAATTAAAAGGTTACATTAATGGACTAGGTGACTAACGTCCACTTGTTGATCACAAAAGTTTCTAAATGGGGAGATTAGGTTAACTTTTTCTTCTCAAGCATCTGATATTTTGATTTTAAAGGCGTCTTCTTCGGTCAAAGCTTCAGTTTTGACATCTTTCTCTGCTCTTCAAGTTTATAGATCTGTATGAATAATTTTCTTTTTTCAACCTTTTTATTCTCTTCTTCTTCTTGGTTCTGTTTTGACTCTTTTAGATGTTCTTCATATCTCCTATGGGCAGCTCTTACATTTGTCAACATTTTTTGAGTGATAGAACTTTTTGAATCTTTCATGAGATCTTACAGCATTGTGCACTGTTCTTTTCTTTAAGAAATCAGACTATGTTCTTTCAGATTCTCCACTAAAATTGCTAAATTTATAGAAAACCCTCCTTCCACTGTCGCATTTCCATGCGAAAATATCATTCCTAATTTAATAATTTGCCACAATTCCACATAACATTGATTCCCAGGTACTATAGAAAAAAAAAATAATCGAGTCTCTTAGAAAGACAATCACCATCCAAAAAAATAT
Source organism: Trachelipus rathkii (assembly GCA_015478945.1). Classification (NCBI taxonomy): domain Eukaryota; kingdom Metazoa; phylum Arthropoda; class Malacostraca; order Isopoda; family Trachelipodidae; genus Trachelipus; species Trachelipus rathkii. The sequence goes on along the minus strand of JABUQX010074071.1, from coordinate 6,904 downwards.
TTTGAATTTTAATTCAAGGGTAGAATGAGCTTCACTGCAAAGTAGAGTGTATTGTGTTTTTGCTTTCTAGAAATATAGGAAGCAGGTCCATAGTTAATCATATTTACATTTCATCGGGCCCATTTTAAAAAAATTTTAAGCTACCGCACTATCTGGAAACATTTTAATTTAAATGTTTCCCCTATATCTGCACACGAGTTTAAAGACATTTTATCATCCACCACCTTTAATGCCCATAGTATTTCAATCTTGTAACATCATCTTTAATGCAAAAAGATGAAACTGATTTGATAAACTGATTTTGGTTAGTTATTAATAGAACACTCAGGGTCATTTACAATCGGTTAAGTATGATTAGAAGTTGATGGAATGCATAATTTTCAGTGCACACACTTTCACTAATATTTGTATTATTAGAACACATAGCGAAAAAGTTTTTCAAATGATGGTTGGTCCTGCTGGTTTTGATTTAAATATCCAAATGAGTTTTCCATTCTAATGTGAACTTCGGCTTGGCGCCCATGTTAGATAGATCAAGTTCTTTTTACATACTTACAGTATGCCTTGGAACTTATCAGGTCCTTTACCCAACCACCTGATAAACTGTAGGTTCAGTTTGGACGTCCAACCACTGGTCGTTAAAAGTTAGTTTTTTTGTTTGAAGCATTTTTTTTTATAAATAAATAATAAATTACCTTCAACCTGCACAAAAATCCAAAATCATTTCTTCAAACCTCAAAAAAAAAAAAAAACACCTTAAAAGTATAAATCCCTAAAAAGAAAAAGATTAAACAGGATTAAGTTAAGTCATACAGTCTAAACACATCCATACACCAATCACTTTCAATCTCAAAAGGATGAATTTGGAACAACCTCTATGAACATAATAGGAAGAATAGTGGGTAATAGTGAACTAAAAATAGAAAGAAACAAGGATAGAAGTATATTTATGGAATGTGTCATTCCTCGCCCAACCTTTTCATTCACTTATCAAATACATCTCTTATTTCACAATTATAACAGTAAGGAATAAAAATATATCAAAAATATGCAACTAGGTCCATGGATCATTCTTCATTATGTTTTGAAATTTTTAAAAATTTCCCTGACTTTTTGGAATTTCCCTGACTTTCCCTGATTGGAAAATTTTGAATTTGTTTTCCCTGACTTTCCCTGACCAATTTTTTTTTCCCTGACTCTCCCTGACGTCCCTGACTTTCCAGAAAGTGTGACCCCTGTATATATATATATATATATATATATATATATATATAATATATATATAATATATATATATATATATATATATATATATATATATATATATATATATATATATTATATATATATAATATATATATATATATATATACTTATATATAATATATATATATATATATATATATATATATATATATATATATATAATATATATATATATATATATATATATATATATACTATATCACGTGACGTAACGAATCTGAAAAAATCAAAAATCAAAAAAAAATCAAAAAATTGATTTTTTCTAAAAAACATCAAAAAAAATCCCCAACCCTGTAGTGAGAACTATGATCTGGAATAAGAGGTATAGATCTAAAGTTCAATGTGTTCAGATGGAACAATCTCAGAGCGTGTTAGGTGTGAGAAGAATTGATAAAATGAGGAATGAACGTATTAGAGAGTTGTGTGGTGTGAATAGAGGAGTAAATGACGGAATAAATGAAAGTACGTGAGATGGTTTGGTCATGTTTAATATGATGGAATGATAGTCGGTTGGTTAAGTGGATGTTAGTGGTGAGTGTGTTGGGATCGACCGGCTGGGAGACCGAATAAAAAGTGGATTGCGTCAGTAAAGGAATGTCTGGAGAGAAATGTGATTTTGCAGAGGCGAGAAGAAAGGT
>JABUQX010074071.1:0-2500 GCA_015478945.1 Trachelipus rathkii | reverse complement strand
TCGTGATAGTGGCAGGCAAGGTGGCTGGTGCAATTAAATCGTTGGTGAATGTTAAAGGACTAAGACTAAGTCTTGTGTGCTAGGGTCTTACATGAGGGTATGTTGTTACTGTGTATTGTTTGTACGTGAGACTATGGTCGGAATTAAGATAGCTTATAGAATCTAAAGTTCAATTGTGTTCAGTACGATGGACCCCAATTTTAGGGGTGTTCTAGTGTGGAAGAATTGATTAAATGAGGAATGAACGTATATGAGAGTTGTGTGTGTGAAGAAAGGGGTAAATGAGAGAATAAATTGAAAGTATGTTGAGATGTTTTGGTCATATTGAAAGGATGAATGATAGTCGGTTGGTTAAAGCGGATGTTATAGTGGCGAGTGTGTTGGGAACCGACGGCTGGGAGACCGAAGAAAAAAAAATTGGATTGAGTCAGTAAACAATGTTTGAAGGAGAGAAATTGTGAGTTTGGTAGAGGCGAGAAGAAAGGGTATAACAGGAGTGAATGGCGGGGGATTGTGAGGGGATATGGTTGGCCCACTGGGCCCAAGGGATGAACCTTTACCTTGACGATCTACCATAGTGAGGGGTCCATCGCTTGTCCATGAAGCTTTAGGGTGGATTTTCTGCCTGCGATGAGTTCTCACTAACTAAAAGGTATAAAGGGGGCGTAAGGCTGGGCTTTCTTTTGACTTATGTCATGTTCTCCTAACCTGCACCCTCATTCTTCAACGACTGAACCTCGTTACGCAACACCTTACACTCCCATTTCTTTTTGGAAAAATAGAAGGCAAGATAAAAGAAGAAGAAAGAATATACAACTATATATTATATACAACTACCATATATATATAACAACACACCAAATACAACAATAAATAAACCCCAACACATAACTCACATCACAAATGAACCTCAAACCTATAACCATACTAACTTATATATATCACTTTAAACTACAAACATACCATACATACTAAACCAACCCCACCTACCTAACCCACAAAACCAACACAAACACAAACAACACACAAACAAACCACATCAACAACAAACCTAAACATATTAAAAACACTACACCACCCTAATCATACAATAAAACCCCAAATATAATATAAAAATAATATATAAACTAACTAAACAATATATATACAACAATAACCTCACAACCCACTCACAACACTAAATTTAATAACACCTATCCCCACTCATACCCACTACACACACAAACACCACACTCACCTCATATAATCAACTAACACAACACCACAACATACATAATATCACTACTATAAATATATAACAAAACAAAAAAAAAAATAATACCACTACACAAACTACAAACTTACCACCCATAAACTAAACACACATTAATTAAACTACACTAACCCCAATACATAATATCTACCAACAACCATACATCCAAAATGAACCAACTATCGACTATCACTACAATTCGAACAAGCAGGGTCAATACTAATCGAATAACACGTTACAGCACATCTATATTTTCTCTAAATGCAACTGTCAAGCACTTTGTGTATCCATTCGTTAGTCTGCAAGCACCAATCGAGCCCAACGAGAAAATTCCACAACATTTAACTAAACAATAAAAATTAAATCATCCAATTTGACAAAACATCGCTAGGAGAATCATTACCTTCTTCAAGAATCTCCTATGAAATAAAATACAATAACTAAAATAAAAATTTACAAACTACCAGACAAATATAGCCACATACAAACAGAGTAAGAAAACCACCAATAATGATGCCAAAATAAACAACTATAACTATTTGACAGAACCAATCTTGCCATGGGATCTAGGGCTGAAGATTTTCTTTAAGTTTTTAAAAAATAAATAAACAATCAAAATACAAATAAGTCACATTCGAATCCTAGCACATGTACTGAACCTCATTTGGAAGGAAGAGCGTAAGGTTAAGAAAAAATAAGGGGAATGATAATAAGGGGAATCTGAATAGAATAAGAATAAGGATGGTGCTTTTCGTGACACAGCATGACCAACAATGAACAAAGCCGCGCCGACGAGTGACTGCGAGCGAACACTAACCACCCAAAAATATGACATAACATTGGAAACGTACATGAAGAGGTGACTAGTCAAAATGAATGTGGGCCCCTCTCGTTGGTGCAAGAAGAAATAAAACGGTATTTTTACGCCCAGGATTGAGGAAATGGGTAGAGTGAGAAGGGCTTGAAGAATGGAATAAATCTGCAGGCAATCAGATGGAATCACTGGTTGAAAATGATCAAGAATTGAGGCGAGATGGTGATTGAATGGATTTGGAATTTGTTATAACAAAGTATATGGAGAGATATTAGTTCCGAGAGATTGGACCCACCCACCAAGGGCGGGGAGAGCAGTAATAGTACACTTATATAAGGGTAAGGATCTTTAAGGGTATTTACTGAGTGTTGTAGGTTAGATTATATGCTGTATTTAGTGAAGAGTACGTCGAGTGGACAGAGGGAATCTCTCTT
>JABUQX010074070.1:32500-35000 GCA_015478945.1 Trachelipus rathkii | reverse complement strand
ATAAAGAGAGAGTAGTATATATATATATATGTATATATATATATATGTATATATATATATATATATATATATATATATATATATATATATATAAACCTGTCGTGTTATAGGAGGAATAGGTTACTTTTTAATCATTAGGGAATAAGATTTAGGCCTATATTATTTTTTAGTGCTAAATGTATGAATGACGACACGCGAACATTTGTCCAAGTGGGGCTCCGCCCTTGTACCCTCGACCCGTGATTGCTGAAAAAAATAAAATATTGCTTCGACATCAAAAGTTTATATTATCTTATAAAAAAGAAAAAGAAAAAAAGAACCACGTAGCATTAAATATGCTTCAAATATGAATTTGGAGACTTCATAGCTTTTTCAGACTCATTTTTGGAACTTTTATTTACGCTTTTCTTTCTTTACAAATCATTTCAAACACTTCATAAAAGTTTCATGAAAATCAGCAAAAATTTGCTGGTGTCGCAAGACTTGACATTTACGTCCATATATATAAATGTTAGAAATATGAAATTTGGAGAAGAATTATTTCAAATTTGGCATCTTTAAAAGCAGTGTTTTACTACTGAAAATTAATAAATACTATTTTTAATACCGATCTAGTAAAAAATAAAAATAAATAACCATTCTTATAACACAACAGGGCCTATATATATATATATATTATATATATATATATATATTATTATTATTATAAATGTTGCACATATTTTTTTTAAAATATTTTTATATATATATATAATATATATATATATATATATATATATATATATATATATATATATATTATATATATATAGTATATATATATATATATATATAGAAATATATATATATATATAGAAATATATATATATATATATATATATATATGAAACTTTCAGAGTTAAACCTATATAAGTATATATTTAGTACATGTCCGATTTTTATTGCATTCTTATTATATATATATATATATATATATATATATATATAAATATATATATATATATATATATATATATATATATATATATATATATACATGTGTGTGTGTATGATGTGCGTGTGTGTGTACGTGTGTGTGTGTGTGTGTGTGTGTGTGTGTGTGTGTGTGTGTGTGTGTGTGTGTGTGTGTCTGTGTGTGCTTTACAGACTTTATCAACAAAGTATGAAGATTGAGCATAGCAGTTAAGCCTGGCCATCAGAGAGATGAACAAAGAAGGATGAAACTGAGTGGAAAGACGAGCACGAGTTCTTTAATAGGAGATAGTGTACTGCTAGAGAGAGATCCGAAGAGAAGAGTCCATTGTAACAGCGATATTATAAAGGGATTGATGTAACAGTTCTACCGGCAATGAGATTATTGGAGAAAGTGAATGAAAGCTTGAGAAGTTGAGAAGTGAAAATGCCCTCCTAGATCCATCTTTCAGGGGGAGTAAAATATATGGAACCACTGCGTACTCCGTACAGAGGTGAAAACCACCTGTGAAGAGATAGTAACTAAGGTGGTGTGATGAAGTGAAGAGCACTCAATTTCTTTGAATCTTGTTTACCGAGAGAGTCAATGTGACCTTTCCATGAAAGGTCAAGAGTAAAGGAGATGCCAAGATATTAAAGTCTGAAAAAGGTTTGAAGATTTTCTCGATAGGAAGATGAAGAAATCGAGTTTTTGATGCATTGAAAAGATCGGAGGTCAGTATCTTCAAGGAAGTCCCCCTGGCATTAACTATATTCTGATGAATAGTACGTTTTGAAAATGACCATTTTTTTGGTGTGTGAGTTTAAAAAAAAAGAAAAACATTTTTAAATTATTTGTTCTTCAAGCGACTAGTCTCATCTCTAGTCACAGCCATGCTATTATGTAGAGCAGTGGTCTCCAAAGTGGGGTACGCGTACCCCGGGGGGTACGCAGAGTGATACTTGGGGGTACGCCAAAGAAGTAGCCTCACGATCACTTGCGAGTGTATGATCTTGTATCAAGGGATATATATATATATATATATATATATATATAATATATATATATGTTTAAATTTTATACAAATGTATATAATTCTAAAATATATATATATATATATATATATAATAATTATATATATATATATATATATATATATATTATATATATATATATCTATATATATATATAATATCATATATATATATATATAATATGTATATTACTATGTATATATATATTTATATAATATATACATTATATATTTATATATATATATAATATATATATATATATATATATATATATATATAATATATATATATAATATCAAACTAGCGGGCAAATTTAATGCATTATCCGTAAATATAATTTAACCTCTTCAAAATGGGAATTTGTAGGGCGTAGGGTTTGGTTTTATTTGTTCTAGCCTAACTCGGAGTGTTTGGCACAGGTTATTAAATGTGTAAACCGTATGTAACGACAGTGTGTAGGGAATTAAAGGGCATAATAAAGAAAACGAAAAAAATATGGATATGATGATTTTAT
>JABUQX010074070.1:0-25000 GCA_015478945.1 Trachelipus rathkii | reverse complement strand
TCAAGAAATGGCATATAATAGTAATTTTCAGAGATGTTTGTTCTGAAACACCATTAGCTAAATAATCGTCTATCAGTAACTTATAAACTATACCATGTAGCATTGTTTTAATTGATAATGGATGGTCAACAACGAAATCCAGAAGGTAACAAGTCTCAAATTTTCGGCTATTGATAACCTTAATGTAACTTTTAGTGATACTCTAATGTAGTTATAGATACTATATAAAAACTTTATACACTATAATTAACTTTAATTGAATATATTAGGGTAATACAATTAATTATGGGTTGCCGGAGCATCTCGATCATGACCTCTATATATATTAATACAGCTATATTTTACGCTAGTTAATATGTATTATTATGTGAAATGTCGAAATTTGCATTATAAATTAGTACTATAATACATTTCTTCGTTGGTATATTCAAATACTCTTTTAGGAATCACTAATGAATTGGAAATTGCTAGAAATATTATAGTAACTTATATTCCTAAATATTCTACATAAAGTATAAAAATTTGATATAATGATGGGCTGAAAATATATGACCCATAACTTTTAACATATCTTGTACTATAAGATTTGTAGTTGATCAGATTAATAATAATCATAAAACTCAAAAAGTGACATGTGTAAAATATGAGTAGCATAGTAGTGTAATTAAGAAAGGAAAGTTTAGTATTATAGTAAAGAGTTGGATAACTTCTATTAATATAAGTCTATTATATTAAAATATTATACTGGGATATGATGATTTGAATGAGTGTATGAAAAAATTCCTCTTAAAGAAAAAATTCCCATTGATAAATATAAATGATTATATTCAACATTTAAAAGCAATAAAAATATAATATTCATAAGTATCACATACCCACAACTATTGACCCTAAACTTATACACTATTGTGAAAACCCATAAGTTCATACTATTAAATGCAATTAGACGGTGAAATTATCTAATAATACTTAATTTAACCTATTTTAATAATTTAAAGACCACGTAATTATCTCGCATATCTCATATTGGAAAATAGTGATAAGCTAGTACTGAGCTATATATCTCCACAGCAATAGCTCAGTCTGATCTTTAGTATATATCTATATATATATATATATATGGAAGATATTAATTTAGAATAACAATAAAATTTAGTAATCTCTAAATTGATTGAAATAACTTTTAGTTCAAAAGTCATTATTTAAGTTAAAGATTAAGTAATAATATAATATATAATAATTATAAAGGAGTGTTTAAAGTTAGGCTATTCTATCTTATGATATATAATAATAGTAAGTTACTTATATATTTAATAATATAAAAATCTATGGATATTCGTATATTTAAAATCTATATTGAATTTCTTAAGTTTTTTCAATGCAATATCTTCCATACTAGTGCTCTTATTATCTTATTATCCAAATTGTTTAAAATTTTATTTCTGATCATTTAGGTACTACTAAATCATGCATATATGTATATGAATAGTTAAAAAGTTAAAAACATTATTATGCTATCATAATCCACAAGAAAATTCCACAGAATTTCTTAACTTTATTACTTAAGGTTCAAAGGTGACGTAACTATATTATTTATGTCCACAATTCTATCATTAAAAATTGTTTTTTTACACTCTCATCTTCAAAGCCCTTAATATTTGTCATTTGTTTAATATTTGACTATTATAAATATATTTGGTATAGCTATCTCCACTAGTATGATATTTATATAATATATGATAATATTATATTATATATAATATATAATTTATTATATTATATATAATATATTATATAATTATTAAATATCTTAAATTAAAATATATATTTATATAATAGTATAATATATAGATATAATATAAAATAGATATATAGATATAGTATATATTATATAGATATGAATATATATATAATATACTTAATAAAATAATAGTATATTATAATATATATAAGTAAGATTATAGAGTGTTAAGTTAGCTAATTTAGTAATTAAGTTATTTAATTGAATATTTATCATATTATATATAATATGTATTAAATATTAATATATATTGTATAAATAATATATTATATATAAATATAATTATTTATATATATAATATATTATAATATATATATAATAATATATATTAATAATTATTATATTAATATATAATATATATATATATATATAATATATTAATAATATTATATTATATAATATTATATATTTATATATATATATAATTACATAATATTATTATATAATATATATATATATATTATATGTTATGACTGTATTAAAGCTAAAAATGGCACCCTTCAGCAAATAAAAATGTTAAAAATGTATGTAATGCAGCGCAGGACGTGGGGCAGACAATGTCGCTCGCTCATAGATACCTAGCTATCTTCTACTATTATTCGCTTTCTTCTCAGCAGCAGTCTAACGTACTGTCTCCGCTACCTCATGTCGTCGGCCGCCCTAGCTGCATCCGCCTTCGCGTCTACGCTCTCCTGCTCTACAAGTCTCACCCTCTCGTCACGCTCCCAACGCTCGTACGCCTTGTGTACGACGATATAGTAGTTATATATATAGATAATAAGTAAATTAATTAGATGAATACTATATATATATATATAAAGAGCGTAGAGTATATAGATATTAGAATAGTAAGTTATAGATGGAGGAATATATAGAAATATAGACATAATAAGATAGATAGATAATAAGTAGATAGTTATGTGTATATAGATATATAGATTATAGGAGATATAGTATATATGAATATTATTAGATAGTAATAGTATAGATATAACTAATAGTAGGAGTGATAATGAGTATATAGAATATATATGATAATGAATATCATATAATAAGATAGTATAGTAGAAAAAAATATAATTATTTAAAGTATAGATATATAAAAGAGAAAAGTGAAATAGTGAGATGATGTTACATACTTAAACGCAGCTAAAAATATTATATGTTGTATAAACATAAGATGTAGATATTATAATATATGAATATATATGGTATATATAAAACCAAATAAGAATAGATATGACTATAATAAATAATATACATACGAAAGTATACAGACTAGTAATATTTTCCTTCATTTATTGTAGAAAAAAATAATGCAAAATGTAAAGGAGATTTAAGAGGAGAAGCCGTTATAACTGGAGATAATACAATTGAATACAGGCAGGGCGGAGATCACTTTCGTTGTACTTTGCAATTTTAAGATATATATAATATATAATAAATAAGTAGATTAATATGAATAAATTATATAAATATAATTAAAATATATATATATATAGAAGATATATGAGGGGGGGTAGGTTGATGATAGTACATGATCACCAACCCATAGTTAATACTAGGGCAGGACCCTATACATAGTAGAGGGGGGCACATCAAGCTAGAGGCTATCAAGAACGGCTCAATAACGTAATCGATAATATATAATAATCAACAACAGGGTAGGTAAGTCTGTTGGGTAAAAAAGTTACGTTAGGATCTAAAGAGAAACAACATGAAATATCCCATAATCCCATATAACAATAATCCAGTTTGACTAAAGGATGTTTTATAATTTTTTTTATTTTCTAAAAGGATGAGGCAACGAGTTGTGTATGAGAAAAGAAGAGTGTTATACACCAGCAGCATTGATCGATTACACAGACTTGGTGATAAACAAATGTTTGTTTTATACCAACGATAAGTGCATAAAACCTATAAAAAGACCAAGCACACCACCAAGCACACCCCTAATGAGAATAGCTAACGGATAGACAATGTTAGAAAAAGATGTGGCTACAGAAAGCAATAATCGGTAAGTAGGGGTTTAACTCGCAGAGAGGGAGCTTGATCCACTCCCCGTGGACAGCACTAGTGACCAGACCCACCTCTGAACATCGTGACTAAGCCACGGTGCCTGTAAAGTTAACACTGGATGCGGAACTGTTTTTTGTTTAAGGTGTCGTAACACCAACATGTCTCGCTCCGCTCTCAAGTAATTTAAGAGTCAGGCAAGAGGAGAAAGACGGACTTTGGATATTTCTAAGAAGGAGTGTAATTCACACAGCCCGGAACATACCTTATTCCAAAATACCTGAGAGAAACACACTAGGCCTCCGCCCCAGATAGTGAGAACATATAACTACCTCTAACAAAGAAGCGGAGAGCTCGACATTTGGAGCGTGGTCACCGGGGGTATACGCGAACCACGATTAACTGTTGTTCCTATAAGACAGATTACGCTGAAAGAGAAAAAGAAAGGAACTCCTGATAGAAACCTATTACTGGTTTCTATTGAAAAGATTTAAAATTGAGGAGAGAAAGTGCCCACAGAAAAAGATGATTATGTGGAATTAGTAAAAAGGAATGAAAAAAGATTATTAACAAATTAAGTATGTTTACTGTGTACAAAACTTAACCGTGAGAAAAGATAGTAACGAAGTAGACCGATCTCACAAGCACAACGACAGCAGCACAAACGACCGATAGATCATCTAACGAGCACACACATAGCGAGAACTTTCACCAACAACAGTCAGCGAGGACACCCAACCGGCAATATCCATCAGAGCTCACCGAAGCACGAAGACAGAAAAGTATAAGTAAGACGAAGGTACTTTCATGAGTGTTTAAAAGTGAGATGCTAGGATTGAAATGAGTGAAAATGAATAAGGGTACTGAAGTCATCACGGCATACGAGGGAGAGAAGGCAGTGAGAAGTAGAGCATAGTAGTAGAATAGGAGAAATAAAAGATAGTATATATATATGAATAACAAACCTGGGCTAACTACCATATATTTAGACAGAAAAAGAAGTAATGATCAGCCCTCAGTCAAATACAACTGATCGAGTGACAGAAAGATAACGACATAATAAGATCACAATAGAATGAATGAGGTATAAACCCAAGGAGTATGAGCTTGGAGGAGCGTGATCGCTATCACTATTACCTCGTACAATATATATGCCTATTGTAGGAGCAAGCACACCTACAGCAAGTGTACCCTGAGTCCTGAGGCTGAGAAACTAATATATAAGTCAGTTGAAGATAAGTAGATATAATTACTCCATATATTATAATTCCTCGAGCGGAAAGCCGTATGATGACGAGCGGAAATAATGAGGATGAAGAATCCATGATATTACTTAAAAAAGGAGATAGAGTAGTGGACAAACGTTAGATAATACTAATAGTTGACGAAGCTTAGTGAGTCACGATGTGTATTTAAAGGTCAGGCTGCACCTATATCGAATCAGTTATGAGACAAGTTATGCTCAACACTGAGTGAAATGTATATGATAGTATTAGAGACAGATAGAGAAAAGTAGTATGTAACGAGTCGGTAACACAGTACATCAACTCTCTGTAATAGTTGTGTGGGTGTGTTAAGTCTAGCCGGCCGCCGCCGCTGAACGGCTAGCAGACAGGAGCCGGCACCTTTTCGATGTTCAAATGAATTCAAGGCAATTTGGATATGGAGCTGAGAGTGAGAAAGGGGAGGTGTGTAATTGTCGCATGGAGCTTTTAGTGGTGTATGTGATATGTAAGTGTGTGGAATAGCTTTGTATGTGTTCCTAAGAGTAGGCTGCCTTGTGTCCTTATGGAGGACTTTATTAGCAAACCAATCCATCAGAAGGCAGAGAAAAAATATCGAGACAAGAAAAAACCTAAATGCATACGTTCTGCATCGAAGAAATATTAACTCTCAACAATCGCACTCATGTAAAGAAATTAAATTCAGTATAGTGGATGTAATTTTGAAGAATCATAGTGCGAACAAACTCTATTATGGCATGTATTGAATAATAGTCCCGTTTGCTCACCCGGTATGACTTAATAAATCCTCCCTCAACTGTCTCTTTTCTAACTGCATTATGAACTTTGACATTGGTATAATGTGCATTATTACTGTTGAACACTCAGGAAATCAGAATTACTTTATTCCTACCTCCCGATACCACTGTCTCTAGCTTGAATGCCTCAAGTATGTCACTCACACGATCGAACAGGAAATGAGTGTGAGAGAATCTTAATATGTACTACCGCGCAAAACTAGAAATTAAACATCTGTACATTTCAATTTCCATTCTTTTACTATTCATCGCCTTATCGCAGATAAGCACGAGCTAGTATCACTCCGGCGTCAACGCAGTTCCCATATAACTAGTGCGTATAGAAGCGACGTGAGCTCAAATAGCCCTCTACCCATCGCCCATCTAGTTGACAGAAAACGTAATAGAGGTCAGAGTAGAGCTAAGTCTAGTGGAAAGGAATATTATTAATTTGTAGAGATATATAAGTAGTTAAGGTCAGATTTACGATTAAGGATGAGAAAAAGTTAGTATATTATAGAGGAAGGACAGTGTGATGAAACATAGTCAAGTGTGTTACTCAAGAATGTGGACGATCGGAAGTTGTGATGGTGATTCTCTTAATATTAGTTATATCTCTAAATTAGTTGAGAATGCTTGAATTATCGCCTTCCTCTATCCCACCTAATATTACATGAATAGATAGGACACCCTAACCATTCTCAGTGTATATGATATCATGATAACCCCTAAAGAGTAACTCTAGATTTAATTGGAATGTGAGAAGTATATAACGCTGTAGAGATAATAGTATTAAAGTATATTCAAAAAAGCGTGATAAATCTGTTCTGTTAGGAATAGTAGCAGTATGAACTCAAGTATTGTAGGAAGTGAAAAAGAAAAATGTAAAGCTAAATATACTATATAGAACATCGAATGTTAGGAGATTTTCGATAGAATCTCGAGACGCTATTACAGGTAGATGTTTAAGGTTTATATATGCAAACTACACTTTGTCGAAGCTACGAATTATTGAAATAAGTGATGAGTTGGGTGCCACGCAGCGCATTTGTGACAACATCCATATCCATATCTGAGGTACTCCACTCGCTGAGGGTAGTAGTGAGAAGGTGAACCATCAAAGGCACATAGTAGATAAGCCTCAGCGGAGGGTGTAACACGAATAAAGCACGCACGGAGCAATCCAATCCTTAACACGTCAATACAACAACCACAATACCCAATACAATAAAAAAACTAAAACAAACAGGACAAAATAAATAAAGGGTAAATCAAGCAAAAAATCGAGCTTCAAATACTAGATAGGGTATTGGGTAAAATAAGATTAGCCAGCAACAAAATAACAATCACCTCAAAAATCACATGCAAAATACATTAATATAACAATATATAGATATACAATAATATAATAACACCTCACAACACCAACAGTAGGTCCGTCACAATCAACCTAATTTGAAACCTAATATTTAGTACGACCACAGTCTGATATTGCTGGACACAATATTCATACTTACTACGATCTCTCCCGACAAAACGATAAAGAAAAGGACACATTAGAAGTGAATCATTCACAAGCCTTGTAGAGAACAAAGTATGTTACCCGGAGACTTTCCGTACAAAACCACAAATTCTAACAGAACTGGATATTCCATCCATATGCATAATTCACATGTAACGCCTATCAATCTATCCAAATAATATTATCATGAATAAAAGCAAAAAATTAATGTACGTAGCTCCGCCACAACGGGAGAACGTGGCAAGCAATAACAAGTCTTCATGATAGATCTGACAACTCAATTCTTAAATGTGAGTAAAAAAAGAACTAACAAAAAAACAATATATTCCTGAACATACGACACAAAGAAAATAAGCGACTCATAATGAATAAGAGAGTTAAAACACAAACGGACATACAAACCAGAACCATCTCGCCTCGGGAAGTCCATTTCCTTGCCCACGGTACCGGTATGCTCCGCATTAGTACCAAACATGAGTACTATTTGACTCTCCCGCCATCTTCGGTGATCAATCGTTCTTGAATAAGCACGCGGACGTACAGGTATAAAAGGAACATAGCAAAAACATTATATTACATATTCGAAGAATATAAACTCACCTTTTCCGCAACCCTAAATAATGCGGTACTACTCACTCTCACTCAAGTTAAAATTCACTTGACGGATCTGTAGCCTCTCCCTCATCTCTTTGATCGCACTAATTGGTAGCTGGTAGGCATCGTCTGGCACCTCCTGTCCAGACTTACCACACCCATACAACTCCCGAACTCTCACCTCGTCGTACGGCGAGCGTTAGCCATGCCGGTCAGCCTCTCCCACATACTGTACCTAATCTGTCTCTTCTCCACTTCCCCGCGACATTCTGTATGTCTACGACTTCAATAAATCTCAACACCCTCCTCGGGCGCATCAAGCCGCCGAATGATCTTCCCGACTCACAATACTCCATACTTAGTATTATCTCTGATTTCGAAAACCAAAACGGGTCATCGAGACACACATCTCAACAATGCCAAAGAATTATTGGTAGATAAGATGCTCGTGCCTGCAGGAAGTAAAATCCCATGAATCTAAAATCTTACCAAGTGACATTTCCCCTTACTTATTCAGAGACAACATTGGTTCTTTTCAATGCATCAGATATTCAATTCCTTCAATTTATCAACACATAATTTTCCATGCAATCGCAACATCTTCGAAAACAACTCAATATTCTTTGTCATAGTATATTCATATTATGTAATTTTTATATATAAGACTATTATTACTAGATCTATAACTTCTGAAGATCATAGTTCTTGCAAAAACTAAAGCTTTCCAGGTAGCTGTTAGTGTGTTTTCTAAACATTATTCGGCACGTTTACCAGTTTCCTACACAAGCCCCCAATTATTATACTTGTACTATGCTCTGAATAATGGTGTCGTTCTCTCTTGGATGGAGAATTCATAGAATATCTTTATTGACCCAGACGTACACTTAAATTTTTAAGGATGGAATCTAAGGCTATACTTCTTATCAACACTACTTTTACTATTATACATTAAAAACTATCATACGGTCATATAATTTGCATCATTATCAATAATATCAATGAAATAATATAAGCATTACTTCTCATCTTATAATATTATTATTACAAAAGACAACACCTTTCAGAATTCTCTGATCGTATCTCCTTCTTTGAGAAGGAGACGAGTGACGATAATCGATCTTATATTACACACTATATCCTTTCTATATATCTTATGATTAACATTAAGAATCATATATATTATATAAACAAAACATTATATTCTATAAATCATAACTCAAAAAGGAGCTATATAGTTTCTACTCGTATTATTGAAGTTACCTCAAAAGATACACCAATTTCAATTCCATCAAACACCAAAAAATCTAATTCTAAGAAAATACTTATCAATATAACGGATTCTTTCCATAGCTATTTTGTACGGCTATCACAGTTAAAGTCTGGAAATCTCTTCCTTCTTCTGTTTCCCTCAGTTAGACTTAAGTACTTTCAGTCGGCGAGTGACAGGACGGTCTTTGATTTGGGAACATTTTAGACAATCCGCAACTTAAAATAATAAACTAATTTTATTATTTTAAAATAATTTTTAAAAAGTCAAACGTAAGATTCTTTTAAAAATATACGACATTATTATCAATAAGGTATCCTTATCTTTTTTATATATATAAATTTTTTATTATCCATATTTACACAAGAAGCTTCCTATTAATCAAATAATATATTAAAGAAATATAAATATAAATATATAAAAATAATCCAATATATAATTTATTTTATACATATATTAATAAAATAAAATAATTATAATAATATAATATATATATTATAGATACTATATATATTATATATATATATAATTTAAAAAATAACAAAAATAATATTTATCTAAATAAAAATGATAAAATATTAAAAAAATGACACAAAAAAAAAACCTAAAGTTAATACTGCATCGTATAATAAACGGAGAATAAGTGGAACATATAATAAAATGTAAACTAAATAGACGAATAAGTGAATAAAATAAATTATGAATAAAGTAAAATAAATATATATATATACTTATAAAAAATAATATAGTAATAATAAAAAACAATACATATAGTATTTATTATATAAAAAGATAATAGAAAAAAAAATAAGTAAAAGAAAGAATAAAAATAAAAAATAAAAATTAATAATAAAATAAGATAACTGATATTAAATATAGAGGGATCTATGTTAAAATGAGGTGATGCATATTAAAATGAGGTCGAAAGCAAAAGATTAATTTTAGTGAATAAAACGACTTTAGAAAATATTGAGAAATGAAATCAATGACGATACGAGCGGACAAGTTATATAATAAAATTTATACAATTCAGAATATTAAAAAAATATAATAGAGAAATATATAAGAAATAAAAAAAAAGGGAAAATGAATAATGGAATAATAAATTAATATATAATAATATAAATAGATATTAATATAATAATAAAATAAAATAATTAAATAAAATTAATATAGAATATTTTAAAATTATTAGAGATCATATAAATATGGTAAAAATATGGTAGTATTAAAATATTATAATAAAGTTTCGTTATGAGATATTACATAGATTAATTAAGTAAATAACTTAAAAAAAAGATTAGGACGTATTGTTATAATTATAAATATTTTTAATGGTGTGAAAGCTCTTATATAAAAAGTTTCATTAATTGACTTATTCAGTAATAAAAATGTCATTTGATCCATGACAGACCAATATAGAGATATAAACTACATTACAACAATATTAGAGAAAATAAAAATATAAAAATAAAGAATACAATATATAAATAATAAATAAAAAAGTATATAATAAATATAAAGTATTAAAAAAATAATTATATATAAATATAAAGAGTATAAAATCTAGTATTGAAAAAAGTAGTTGTAAATGATCAAAAAAGGATTAATAATAGATAAAAGACAGAGTTATAAAATATTATATAATAAATAATATAAAATATATATATAATATATATATTATATATAGTAAATTATATATTATATATAATTAATATAAGTGTTGTTATGTGTTATGAGTGGTGTGTTATATTTTGTGGTGTGTAGCGTAATGTGATTGGAAACATAAAGTTGAGTATATTGGGGAATGATAATTTACATTTTACATATTGTTAAATTATGCTATTTTTAATTTAGATAACGTATAAAGTATACATATATAGCAAATTTTCTAATTAATCTTCACTAAATTCAATGTAGTATCAGGATTTTAGGGTTTTAATTAATTTACGGGACTTTCACTCTCTCTATGTGTTTTGGTCATGCAAATATTTGACAAAAGAGCTCTACCCACGATTGTCCCTCACTCCCTCTCCCCCAATATTCTAGACATCAAATAAGTTTCTGTCAATTATTTCGTGTGATATAATATATAATATAATATATATATATATATAATTATATATATATATATATAAAATAATTATATATATTAATATATATATATATTAATATAATATATATATATATATATATATATATATATATAATATATATATATATATAATAACTACTTTATATAATATATTTAATATATAATATATTAAATAAATAATAATATAATTATATATAAATTATATTAAAAATATAATATATATTATAATATATATAATTTTATATAATAATATAATATTATATATAATATATTATATATATATATATATATAATATATATAATATATCTAATTATTAATATTATATATATATATATTATAATTAGTTTCTTCTAGCAGAATTTAAATAGGAGTTGCTTAAGTAAAGTGGTCCTTGCCTACTTTTCTTGATACTAGATACAAAGGCAAGTTTTCAACTTCAACTTTGCCTGGAGAATATTACCCTCTATCTCACATTATCTCTTAACCAACATTACATTTATATTATGCTAGCATTGTAATAATTCTTTATTAGATATGTGAACTTTGTTACTCTCTGTGAGTCATTCTTCACATAGATGCATGTGCCATGTCTTGATGGTTCATTTACCCTTTTTTGGGCAGGGCTGTCGGATCCGAACCGCATATAGTTAGGTGGAGTTGATAAGTTGGAAGCAGAATTATTATATTAATTTACCTGGTGAAGCTCGGAAGTCCTCTATGAGAATAGATAAAAAATAATAGTTCTGTGATTACCTGGACTCCTGGTCTTGCAATTACTATTATTTTATCATACAAATTACTAAGACTCACATTTACTTAAATTTTGTGACATTATTAGATTTATTTCATATGAATTTTGTTGCGCTGTGATCCAAATATTAAAAATCAGAATCTCTCTTTTAAATAAGAAAAGTATTTATAAATATATATTAAAAGAGACCCAAGAGAACTCATGAAGATGAGAATAGCAAAAGTATTCTATTTTTCTTACTTTTCATATTAATGGCAGGTAAAGGAATAAGCACGTGAATGAGCATATCGTTGTTATTTACATGTATCAAGCGTCGAGCCCCTATCATCCCCTAATGGGAATTATCTCACTACTCTCGCTTTCATGAGCATACAGTCATATTAATTCGCGAAAAGTACCGCGTCATCGACATCAGCTATTTCACCCTTAGTACAAGAGGTAGAATCTGTGGATTTTTGCATTAATAAGAATATCCCTATTATGCTAGTTGTTTCACTGAAAATAAATAAATTTTATTTATTATTTGATTTTATTAAGCGATTTTTATAGTATAATAGAATTCTAAAGTTGAAATAATTGGCAAGTAATAGAAGTGAATAATAGAGATTTGCGTTCAGCATACGCCACTAAATATACTAATTAGAATATTATATAATAGAATACTCGTTGAATATTTAAGTTAGCAATACTAAGAGTAAATTAACTTATATATATAAATATAATATATAATATAAGAGAAAATGCAAAGCAATGCCGCCCGATGCTAGTATATGGGTAGTATAATAGAAGGTACTTATATATTATTATATTAATAAATGAGTTGAAGGTGTAGAAGCTAACTAATAAATACTAATATATAATAATTATATATATATATATATATATATAAATTAATATATATATAATATAATAATAAATTATTATATATTTATAAAATATTATTAATAAATAAATAATATAAATTTATATAAATACTTTTAATATTTATAAAAATAAAATTAACGTAGAATGTGTAAATCTAACAAACAAGGTGAGTCACTTAATACTCACATATTTAAAAAACTCCGTACGCGCGCAAACACTAGTTGACTCACGATTGACTAATATATCTTGATAGGTCTTCTTATTTTTTTTTGTCATTATATTTATTATTTATTATTTATAAATATGAGAAGATTTTAAAATAGGGGTGAGATAATTAGGGCCTCCCCTGAACTGCTTCTTCTACTTACATTTACCGGACAACATTTTCTAAAAAATTAGGTTCCAGATAAAGAGTTATGAAATATAGCCAAAAATAAGGTAAAAAAATGGCTATAAAGGGATAAACTGCTTTATAAGTGCATAGTGAAATAATGGAG
Source organism: Trachelipus rathkii (assembly GCA_015478945.1). Taxonomy (NCBI): domain Eukaryota; kingdom Metazoa; phylum Arthropoda; class Malacostraca; order Isopoda; family Trachelipodidae; genus Trachelipus; species Trachelipus rathkii. Next base: position 11,572 of record JABUQX010074070.1, on the reverse strand, counting down.
GATACTCATGGTGTTGCTTTATCTAATTATGTGTCTCACACGCTAGAATACTCTCACGACTGAACTTGCCAATAACTCAATCTCTTGTGATGTCTCTTATGAAAAGAGAAATCTCTCGAAATTCAATAATGAAGAGGAAATAGAGTATATGAATATTATCCAGTCTTAGACAATACAGCTAGAGTTTCAGTCATTACAGAAGCATTTCTTAAGTGACGCAATGATGAAAATTTTATATGCATTCCAACATCGCGTGGTACAACAATTGATGTTACCCTTACACCAGTATTACCCCTCCTTATTCCGCCAACATTTCTTCTATGACGCACAGCAAAACTTTCAAACACTCATAAAGAACATATAAGGATGTATCCCTTACCTCTAAATTGCAGAAGGAAAATGTAAGTAATCTATGATGGTCCTTTGAGCTCTGCAAGTGTGTAGATATATCATAAGTCCGCAATTGGTACTGGTATGTATCTCAAGAGTTAAAGGATTGAACATATTCAGTGGTAATCATGAATGAGATGAAGAAGAAGATACTCTTTTTGTCAAAATTATTCCTATGAGAAGACAGGCGAAAAATAGAGTATCGGAAAGTATAATTATTATACTTATGAAAGGAAGATAATTTCATATTAATACTACGTAACTAAGTCAAAACATTCCTTGTTATACCTGATATCATAGTTTATCTGATGCTAATATTTCGCCTCAAATGATTATAACTGCTTTCGTAGAATAATATTCAATCGCCTTTAATCAAAATTCCATAATATCTTCAATAATTATAGAATATAGTAATATTTCACCCGATTATAAAAATCTATTTCATCAAGATAACTAAAATAATAATCTTATTTCTCCCATGAAAAAATGTTAATGATACTTTATTTATTGTTAATGTCTCCCTAATTCTATGTAATATAATATTTCATAAATAAAAAAAATTTCATATCCAGCTCTTAATTTCTTTATCATACATCACTATTTATTATGATAGCACAACATATTATTAAACCTTATCTTAGTACTGTAAAGCTGTCTATTAAGTACAAAACTATGCTTTCAAACATCACTATTATATCTATATCGAGATAATTTTCCCTATCTCATCTCTTTATCTCAACCTTTATGCTCACTATAAAAATTTACAGTTTCTTATCCTATAATAGTATAGTTATATCTTACGTAAACTGTAATTTAATAACTAAGAAGTAGCTATATTTAGTCTGACTGAGTGATATTTCCTTGTGTTTCTTAATAAATACTTATAATCTTATCTTGCTCCTACTCACCACGTACTAGTATTTATAAACTTATTACTCTCTACTATTTAATTCTTTCGCTAATATTATCATTGTTTTCACTCAATGCTTGGTTGAGCTAATATTTCAATATGGTCTCATTTTAATAAGGGTAAATACCTAATTAATACTAAAATTTTACTTTTATTATCCATATCGAATAAACCTCCGTCTATTCTTATAAAACACAACAACTCTTCTGTTTCAAAGAAATAAATTTTTAATAAAAATCTTACTTTTATTAAATATACTAATCTCTATATCACATAATTAAATATGGCTTAGTAAAGAATACTTATATATATTAATGTTAGATCCTTTCACTATCTACTCTCTATATAATATAGTATACCAAGCTAATTACTTAATAATTACTATTATATTAACATATAGAATATCTTCTTATGGTATATACGTCTATTAGAAACTCACGAAATGAGATATTAACGGTAAGATTTAGTATAAAATAACTAATCTTCATCTAGCATTACTAATCTCGCTAGATACATAACCGGAATATATAAAAGGAGTAATATTGAATGTATATCATAACCACAATACTATTCAAATCAGTCTAATAGTTTTCATAATCTGAATCTAATCATCAGAGACAGCATCTTCCACAAATATAAGAGCTAGCGAGCTGTTCCTATTTTCGTCGAATACCTAAGCATCTTCAATAATGAATTATACACAAGAATCCGAATCAGGAATACTGGTCGCTCTGAGTTCAAGAGTCGCATTCACACGATTCACGGAGCATTACAATTCTTATGCTATCGTTTTGCACGAACTGAAGATGACATTATAACCCACACAATGCTGTGATAGTCCTACATGGACACTCCATTTGTGCGTACTGCAGTCAAGTCCATTGAATAAATGGACCACACACAGAAATACACAAATTAAGTATCTCTCAACTTACAGAAATCCTAAATGTGTGCAAGATTACAATTTAAATTTTGACTAATTCATTTTATATCATCAATAGCAACCATACGATGTTATGAATGAAAAATATATATCTATCAGCACATACAGCAATGCATAACACTACGACTTAAACTGACAATGTGCACATCGTCTCTTTTTTAATCTAAAATTTGCTAAGGTTGAGGTTAGAGATAATTGCTTACTAGGATTAGTGAAAGTAATATTACTAATCCTATCACTGAGCGACTTCAAGCTGCTGATCTATGACGCGCTCTCTAATATTAACACCGCAGATTTTAAAATCATAAGTAATAAATTAAAGAACTCTTTTCGAATGCTGGTCACTATGACAAAGTAATTAACAGTGATCTGTATGGGACCTTATAGCTACATTTAGAATCATGTTCTCTACTGAATTTTAAATCGTGAAACGAAACAATCTTTGTAATAAACCAATGACTCCCTTAAATTATGCCATATGATTCTAATACAAGTAGAGTAGTTCAAAGTCGAAAGGCAGACATGCCACATATTTATATACAATCAGACTATTTATATGGAACAAATGAAAGTACGTTACTAATACCTCATCGATTTATTTTATTATTCTTAATATATCTCGTTATATTTACTCAGAATCTGCGTCACACCTTCAGCAGTGCCGAGCTCCACAGACCCAATATCCCTATAAGCACCCACAATAGTTAACGCCAATAGATGCTCGCAATAACTGTGAGCTCCCAGGCAGCACAGGCAAGCCCATCAGCTGACACCTCAGATCTACTGCGAACCACCGTGATACAAAATTTCAAAAAAAGTAAAAATGAAGTTCGAATGCGAGGACGTCAGAATATGCCAGCCCAAAACCTGGCATCAAAAACTTTTTATATTAATGATGTAGCTGAAACTCGGAGAAAGGTAGAGAAAAAAAATATTACCAGAAACTCCGACTAGTTATCCAAACTTCTGTTGAAAGATCTCAGAAACTGGTACCATTATCCCAAGCTAATGGACACGCAATCAATAGCTAATAAAAAATAAATTGTTTCTTTAGCCTCTCTGTAACTTGAACTACTTAATTTCCTAAAAACATGGATAGAGTCTTTACATTCAAACTGTGATTGAAAAAACAGAACCCTAATCGAGAAAAAACATTTTATGAAGTAGAAAGATCTATTCAAACAAATATTAGTTTCTTAAAAACTTATCTTTTTTGGTGGCCTATTGGAACCTTACATATCTACTGGTTATTAACTTAAATTCCAATTATTTCTACTAACACTGTAGAATATATAATAACCGAATATCAATCATACATTAAAAAATTTATATTCATAATAGTTAGGCATTTCCTAAAAAAGAAATTCTATTAAACCTAATGACAAAAACACATTTTCTAAACTATTCAATTAAGTCAGTATTTCTAATACAACTATTATAAATAACCGTAAACATCATCAAATATGTCGCATATTTCTTATCCATTTCTTTCTACTTTATCTGACTTTTATCTATATATCCTAATATTCTAAGTTCTTCTTTTACCCGATGATTTAATGCTTTCTAAACCATAAAAAGATTATACTATACTATTTTCAAACAGAACACTGTATTCTTGATAATACCCACTCGAAAGCTTCTTCCTTTTTTGTAAGCAGGGCTTAGAAGCGACTAACCTCTTTCTATTGTTTCCCTAACGTTATAGATAGTTACCTTTTCTGTTATCCGAAACTCCTGGAGCCAGACAAACAATAATAAGGCAATATGCTCATATGAATAGTGTAAACTAAAATATATATAGAGTTTGGAATTCTCTTCCTTCCTTTATTTTTCCATATTCTTACTCGACTGTGTTCATTTTCCAAACATACCTAAGTACAAAAGTATAGACCTTGTCTCACCATTTAACTTTAACCTTAACAGATACTTTAGAAAAGAGATAACGTTTACAAAAAATCTGATAATCAAAGGGTGGATAAAGATATTTTGTAACTTGCCTTCGCCTTACATGAAGATTTATATCCTAAAGGCATACAAAAGCAGGTATGGTGATGCTGCTTTTGGAAGATTGTGTTTAGAGTAGATACAAAAAAAAAGCTAATATTTAAATAACCCTTTAATCTTTGCCTTTTCATCAAGAACTTCATCAAAGAAAATTCAAGTACAGAATAACTTTCTCCTTAAAACTTCTTCAGAAACTAAGCGAGTGGGTTTCCGAAAAGTAGGTTCGAATATTATTCAGCGAAATAATGTAACGGATTGTCAATACGATTTATTCAAACTGCGAAATATGAAACATCTAAATCCCCCAAATGGGAAAGTAGAGAAGTTGAGTCACACTGTCAGGGTTTTTATATGAAAAATGAGGTAAATAGACAGTGAGCAAAGAAGTAATTCAAGTTAAGTAAGGTTTGCAACTTGCAAGTCCTCAGAAATTTCATGAGGTTTCGAGGTGCCATAAAAAAAAATAATGTCTTGGTTATTAGAAATGAATAGTTAGTATGTTGCACAAATTTTAAAAATATATAATAAAGACACGAAAAGTGGCAGAAATTAATGAAGAATGGAAATAGTTAGTAATAGAGAATTTACTACGAAGAAGGACCATAACCAAGAGAATTATCCATAATTTTTTTCAGCCACATTAAGTCCCATTGGATAAATCGTTATATAAAAAGATATAAGATAAGAGATAATAGATAAGAGTATATATATATGATAAAATATAAGGATATAAGAGAACTAGATAGATAGTAAGATATGAGATAATAGTAATATAGAGGTAGAGATGAGTATATATAATAATATATATTATATAATAAATATATGTAATATAAAATTATATATATAATATAATATTAAATATGAAGATATTAGTTGAAGATAAAAATAAGATAATTAGAGATAATTATAAGATATAAAGAATACTAAGAGTAAGATAAATGAAGAAGATATTATAATAGATTATAAGGTATATATATATATATATATATATAATAATAAGAGCACTATATAATACATCGCGCCCTAAAAGATAATGACTATAGAGACCAGCACGGTTAAGGGCTATATATAATATATATATATATATTATATATATATATATATATAACATAGAGTCGTCAAGATGAAATAGCAAAGTTCATTAAAGAACCGGAGGCCGAGATAGATAGAGCTAGTAGAGATTGAGTGAGGCAGGGCGGATATATAAGTGGACAGCACGTTAGATAGTAGTAGAAGGATACGTAGAGTAATAGATATATATGGATAATAGCCGTAAGGGATAAAATGAGGCGGTAAAAGGGACGATAAATAGCTACAGTCAAGTGTAGTATACGTACGAAGTATATAGACGTATAGGATAGGGTCAAAGAGTAGATACTGAGTGAGGGTATTAGGTAGGAGGCTAGATATAATTCGGGGACAAGTTGAGGTAACTAATATGGCTATATGAAGAAAGGGGTATGTGGTGATAGGGAAATATGAGCTTAAAAGTACGGAAATTATAACAATGGCGATTATATTTAGTGAGATATAGAACGTTAATAGGCACCTGTAGAAGGCTCATGGTATACATTAGAATTAGTGAAAATGAGTTATGATACTATTAATACAAGAATAATTCATTAATGTTAAAAAACATAATAGGATAGCATAGAAACGTGGCAGCCATTTCAGTTGAAATCTTGCTTTTTAACAAGTTGACTCATATTATAAGTGTATTTACGTAAGTTGTATTGACTCTTAAGCGCGCACAGATAAACAATGAAAGATGAAGATGCTCATCTCAATTTGTATAAATTTGTTAAGTAAATATATGTGTGTGTGATGTGAATAAAAGATGTATTCTCTGTGGAGAGCCTGATGAATTATTGATCTTTAATTTTACACAAAGCGTAGAAGAGAAAAATGTGGAGAGAGGAAAGTCTTAATTAACGCTAGTGAGAAGATTACGTAAAGAATATTAGCATAGTAAAGGTAATAAGAAGAGAATAGATGTAAATTATGCAGGATCAGTATGAGAGAAGCGGGGTGGCCAAAAAGCATATGAGCACTGTAGCAGTAAGAATAATAGTAGTAGACATATAGAAAGGTAAGTAAGGGAAGAAGGATAAAAGGGCCATAAGAGGTGTGTAGGTTAGTAGATGATAAATAGCTGTAGGTGAGAGAGGAAAGGAGGGATAGAGGGTGACAGAGAAGAGTTGGAAGAGAGATAGTGAGTAGGAAGTAAATACATAATGGTACTAGACTGACATATATCCAATAGGTGAATAATAGGCGGAGGCGGTGCTGACGGTAGTATGGCGGTAGTATGCAGCTGGTAGTAAGATAGCGGCGAAAAGGAGGCTGTAGATAATGAATAGTATATGACGGGTGGGAGGAGAGTTGCTGCTATACTGAGATAAAGATAGTGAGTAAGACAAGAGAGCTCCCGAACTCAAAGAACGTAATATGACCAATAGGATAATATGTATGAGTTCACATAAGAGCTCGCCAGCAGCGGGAGGCGATATTAGAACCGCGCGGTATACAAACACTTAACTGAAGTTATATAAGGTATAAGAGGGTACGACTAATAGTGAAGATAGTAATAGGCGGAGGCGGGTAAATGTAGCGATTATTATATACTATGAGAGATATATACGTATCTAGAAAAAGGCCGGGGATATGCATAGAGGTAGTAAGGGACGGTGACGTAGTTAAGATAATATAGCTCAGGAAAGGGAGAGGTGGTAAAACGTAGGCTAAATAGTGCGATAGTAGCTCAGAGCTATGGATAGGGAGGTGAGTGTAAAGATCAAGAAGTACGATTACTATTAGTAGCGTAAGAGACGTGATATATATATATACAAAAGAGGCGTAGTATATAGTTAACACCGCGAATAAGATATAATATAGGTAGATAAAACAAAAAATTATTAAAATATAAGCCATTATATTATAATATAATATGCGATGTAAAGTATATAATATGAAGTATAGAGTATACCAGCTAATATTAAAGTAAGAGAATATGATTGACTAAGTAAAATAACATAGGTATAGAGTAATATAATATAATCACTATCAACATCAGTAGCTAAATACATAGCTACCCACTATTATATAAAATATACAGTTACAAGTAAATATATAAGCTGAACGGCGTAAGCAAGTAGTTAGGTGACATAGGGAAACTATATGATCGAGTTTTAACGAGGCTACGAAACCGTTCGATCCATGTCGTGATAACCCACCACTAATTCGATAAAGTTGTTTTTTTTTAATTCTCGCTCTACAATGAAATGGCATATGATGATACTATACTAACTCAGTCAAAAATAACGCACCACAAGGGTACGTGTTAACGAAGAAGGGAAGAAAGGTATTTGAAGGAAGGGAATAGAAAAAGTGTTGAAGAACTAGCGAAGACACTTTTATTGTACGAAGTACAATTAACATGGTGGATTCCCTACCAGTACCGTAGTTGATTGATAGGTGAATGAGGCTCAAGGTATGAACCAAAGAATAAAATAAGAGTTCTCGAAGTAGTATCGGAGGTTCGTGACGTAAATGCAAACAACGAAAATATCATTGGTAGTAATACGGCGACGGCAGCGAGAGGAGTTATGGTCTGATCTCATAATACCGTAGAATTGACCCCCTCATGGCACGGAAAATGAAATGTAAGAAAAAACCTATAACCCACCGCCCTATGGACATGCTCCGTAATGAAGTGTGACGAAATATCGCTGCGACAGTAGAATTATTGATTCCCATACGGTCGGTTATACAGTGCCATTAATGGTCGCAAGGTCCGGCGAGGGTTCCGTGGAGGGGATTGGCAGCTTTTGGAATCCGACGTATCAGGAATAACCCACACAAATGATTCGATTGGGTTGAGGTCCAGACTATATGCTGGCCACTCCAACGTCATAATTTGAACCGTCCATAAGGTAGTCTGTTCACACATGGAACTATGATGTAGGATTTTGAAATTCTCATTGCCAAATAGGATGAAAAGAAAGTCACGAATGTAGAGTAAGCATATGTTTACTAATCAAGACACAATGGTTACTGAAGGGATGTCTTTATCGGGTAATGAGATGCCTCACATCGAAGATGTATGCAACTCAACGTTAGAACCCGAATAAAGAGGATGCAACTCCCTGACAGAGACCAATTAAAACGACTCAAACCTAAAAACGGCGACACCTGCAGCACATGCATTAGCAGATTAAACACTCGTATCTAGGTCATTCAGGTAAAACTCTTAAGGCCACGCCTGTCCGAGGTAACAGTACTAGAAGACAACTTCTCGACTTTGTACATGTAAAAAAGCCACTGGTAATTTGATCAATCGATCGACCGTATACAAATGAATGCACGTACCTATCGGTTGTAATGCGTAATAGTGTTGCGGTAGGATTACTAGGCGTAGCGCCTATCCGGTGGACCTAGGTATAATTAGATGATCATCCGTCCAAAGGCGTCGACTAGCAATAGTATAGATTGCTCACCTTAATAGTGCCTTAGATGCAACCTATCAGCCAGCTGAAATAGACAGATGTCGTGAACCGTACATTGTGGTGTGACGAATTACTCTAGATAATGCACAAGTCAAACGAGATTTAAATCAGGGTTTCCAAGGTGTCTGCGGCCCTTGGACCTACTAATATGTCCTCGACATAAGCTCGATCAGTATAGTCAGGTAGTCCTGAGGATACCGTTGGAACCTCCCATGAAAATCGTTATATTCGCATTACAACTAGAAACTGAATACGACCAAAGTGCCCGTAAACCGATGGATCTTTCGGCGGGGAGTTGTTAGTTAAGCACGCAAAACTGTATAATCTCTTGATAGCTTGAATCAGACAATATCTCTTCCATGTTATATCGGAGTCGTTTCGTACGAGTGAATTCCCTCGTCGACATTATATCCCGACGATATAACCTACCCCACCTCTCCCAGGTCTAGCTTTTCAATAATTAAAAATGTATTACCTAAATAAATAATATCGTCAGTGTATGAGCCCCATTATATTGCAGCGGAATAATTCTTACTGACTGAAGGGTACATAGTTACATTGATGTGCTACGATTACTACAATCTATAAAGAATATAATATATTAGTTCTAAACTATTGTAACCGTTTAAATATATATATCATAATTGATAAATCATTTTTGTCACAAAACTATTATTATAAATTATAAGTAAGTTTGAGGGAAAAAATATACAAACAACTCACATATTATCTACAATATAAAATATTTAATATTTCAACTAATAGTAGAAAGGTTGGGAGGTTTTGAATCACCCTGTATAATTATATATATTTATAATTACGAAAAAAAAAATATTATTAATAAAAAACATTTTAAATAAACCATTCTATATCTAAAAATAATAATTATAATAATATGTATATAAATATATATTAATATAATATATATTAAATAAAAATATATAATATTATATAAAAAGTATATATAAATATAAATATATATATATTGAGTTGACATTAAGCTTTAGAAATTACAAGCAAATATTATAAAATATGCTTCATTCGTCAAAGTTAATCTTCATTTTGAACATTAAAAGCTAAAACAACGTTTAACGTTATGCCTATTAAAGTAGGAAAAGTTTTGATTTTTGACTAAGGAAGAAATTTTTGGGATCAAGTCCCAAACCGAAAATGTTAGGCCAATTAATAATTTTTAGTTTTCAGATAATTAATGCACCAAACTATAATTAGGAAATTGCATTTCTTTTTCTTCATATCCCTTAAAAAGACAATAATTTCAGGTGATTATGTCTGTATATGTTATGATCAAATTTAAATACTACGAGGTTATCCAGCCAAATACCCAAGCTAAAATCAAAGGTACCAAAGATTTAAAAAAGCCTAAATGAAAAAATATAATTTGTGTAAATCAATTTCGATTAACCTTTTATAAAAGAAATTATTAGGTTTATTATATGAAAAATGTAGATGATAACATAAGATATTTGTTACAAATATTAGTTACATTTAAATACCAAATTATTTTCTAATTAAAAGAATAAACTAGTATATTTTATTAATGATGGTTAATTAAGTTAAAAATTTATACATACATACCATGATAAATTTAGTTTACACCTTAAATGTAGTTTTAAATTATTTTAGATTTATTTCAGAACAACAGTTGCCCTCTCTAACAAAGACATGCATGGAAAATATAGAAATGGATACCGTACAGTGAATATATCTTCCTTAACAATACTCCTGCACACGAATAACTATAGCCAAAGGCAAAACCTCACCGCCACAACTGGACTCTACCACGATGAACACGTACGTGGCACACGCGAGAAATATAAAATATGAGAATACACCGATATGGGAAAACATATTTTGAACTCTGGTAGAATTTTATAAAGAAAAAAGTTATTTAATATAAAATTAAGTTATTAAAAAAAATATAAAGTATACGTTTTAAAATGTACGATAACTTTACGGCGTCAAAATTTTTATTGCAATATAAAGGGAGTCCCCGTGAGTCAGTTATTATTTGTAAGAATGGTTGTGGATGACGTGTTAATTCTGTTACAATAAATTATTTTGCAAGAGTTTTGCAAACATTTATAATAAATACATATTAAATCATAAGGTTAAAAAAAGACATGGAAATCTGTCAAATAGTAAAGCTAAGTGTAAATATATATGAAAATAGAATAAACATAGTGTTATATAGATATGATAATAGGAAAGAATTGAGAGAAAAGGGAAATATTAATGCGATACCTAGGGAAATTACGTTTTTAAGCAAAGTGCCATACTTAAATATAGCCACGGAATTAAAAAATAAAATAGTATTTTATTTTTGTTATTCAAACAGTCCTCTTTTGATTTAAATATAAAGTTGTTAAAGTATGATGAATCTGACATTTAACGAAAACGTTAAATACATTATATAGTAACGATAAACGTATACGTAACGTAAACAATAACATAAGTTAACGTAATGAAAGTAAACAAACGTAAAGACGTAACGAACGTAATCACATAAGCCTAAAAACCTACCTAACCTAACCATTAACTAATGTTGATTGCTCATTTCAGTTAAAAATTCGCAATATGTATAATAAGGTTAAATATTTTCCAATAATAATTTCATACGCTGATTTCAAAATAATTTATTAAATATAGTTTTACTTATGTAACATATCGTAGTTTTCGATGATATAACATGCATAGGCATTGGTATAAGTTTGAGCCCATATTATACATTACCCCAAAAAAACCAATTTGTTCTAGTGTGAGTTAAACTATGAGTGGTGTGAAGATCATGCCTTATCGCTG